>PVIH01003868.1:9302-151275 GCA_004025045.1 Sigmodon hispidus
AAAAAGAATTTAAAATGCAGAAGAGTTAACAATAACTATACAGAGGATAAGAATCATAAGCATGGCTTATCAAGGGTAGAAATACAAATAAGATTGCTACACATATATTTTCTTTGTGTTCAGCTTTCCCTATATATCCTTATTCAAGGTCTCTTCCCCCTCCCAACACATCTGGTCATTTTTCTTCTCTGCAACTGCCTATGCTGTATCAGTTTATAGTTTTTAAGGAATTTATGGATTTCATATTCACTTGACATGTGTTGACTTTATGATGTCCATATTTGTTCTTTATTGTCCTTGTAACATAGATGAATGTGTAGTGATGACACTCACCTCATTCTTGGCAACTTCCATTTTCCCTTTTCTATGCTTGGATCAGGTTTGCTACAACTTTGTTACTTTTATTAACTTTCCTCAAAGCCTTATCACTAAACCGTTAGTTTTCTCAGTTCTTTCTTTGATATCTACTCTTGTTTTAATCATTTACTTTTTGTTTCTTTGAATCTTGTTTTCTTTTATTAGTCTTCCTAAGGAAGTTTGGGTAATTGGCTTTATATTTTGCAACTTATTTTTAAAATATTTTTTATTTGATGTGTAGACAGGAGTGCCTACAGGTGTGTCTGTGCATCATGTGTGTGCCTGGTGTCTGTGGAGGCTGGATCCTCTGTCAGGGCAGCTAGTGCTCTTAACCTCCCAGCCATCTCTCTAGGCCTCTACTCCTCTTAATATAAATATCAAAAGCTACAAATGTCCATCTAAATAGACCATCTAAATGTCCATCTAAAGCAAATACTGTAACCATGTCACACAAAGCTTAATATGCTGTATTTCCCTCATGAGTTTTCTTATATGCTCATGGCTTTTAACTGAATAGGTTAGTAATGTTTAGAGAAGATTTAAAATCTCTTAATATCTCTCAGTCCAATTTGTGATGCTCTATCAGAATACCCACAATGAACAGAAATTTATTGGCTTGCACTTCCAGGAGCTAGGAAGTCCAGCATGTCCATGTGTCATTTAGCCAAAAGCCTTTTCGTTGTGTTTCACACAATGGAGAGAAGGCGAGAGAGGTCAGTCCTCCCAGCGCCAGTCCCACCGAAGAAGATGAATCACCCATGCTCTACTTTCCTCTGATAGGTCCTATATTTTTGAAATGATAATTAAATTTTATTATGAATTATGGAGCAGACAGACATATATTCAAATTACAATATAATAGTATTTGATTGGAAACTTGATAGAGTGGGCATGTATATGACATATTTGGTTTGATGGCAGGTGTTTGATAATTATTTGTTATTGTTTTATGGACTCAAATATGGTCTACCTAGGTGTCTTTTATTTCTGTTTAAGAGAAACCTTCTGAAATGTTTGGGTGTAGTGTTTTATATATTTTCAGTCGTCTTCAAAATCTACTATACATGCCTCAGTTCATTTTCTTTCTCTCCACAAATTACCATGGGAGAACTCAAAGATATAATCATGGCTGTAGGTTTTTCTATACCTGTTTTCTCACTTTTGGCCTTTTATATTTTGATGTTCCATTTTAAGCTATATATACATTTATGATTGTTATGTTACCTCTTTGCATTTAACATTTTATTATAAAATACTTTAATTTGTCTTCAATATTGTTTATTTTGAAAGTCACTTTGCTGTTTTTGATACAATTGTATTAAGTCTAGCATTTGTATGGCTTATCTCATCTTTAAAATTTTTGCTTTCATCGTGATTTTATATATATACATATATGAATAGATATATAACTACAACCTGCTTAGTCCATTTAGTGTTGCTCATATGTTATATGTATTTAGGGCTTATTACTTGGTATTGGATAACCAATTAATGGTCTCATCTCTGGGGAAGACTGATCCTCCCTCCCTTGGCAGTCATTGTCTGAAGCTCTTCGTCTATGGGTGGGGCCACCTGAAATCTCTTCCTTCTATGTTGGCACACCAATGGTGCTGTCTGTCATAAATAGAAGAAAAATCTTTCAGCAGTTGTCCTGGTCCTCTGACTCTTTCAGTCTTTCTTTCTTTCTTCTGCCATGTTTTCTGAACCTTGGGTACAGAGGTTATGTTGTACATCTTTTAAATTTTTAATCAGTTTGCATCTTTACATATAAAATGTCTTCTTAGGGTGCGCTATAGTTGGGTGTTATTTTTCTTATACAGACTGATGATTTCTGCTTCCAACTTAGAGCAGTTAGTTCACTTACATTTAGTGCAATTATTGCATGATTGAGTTAATATCTTGGTGTTTGGTTTTATTTTTCATTCAATCTGTTTTTACTCAGTTTCTCCTTTCTTACATTTCTTTAGGTAAATTGAAAGATTCAGTACATTATTTTTATCATCACCATTGGCTTTAGAAATATATATGTACTTATAAAATTTCTCTGTAGATTATGCTGTGAATTATTTGATTTATAAATACATACTTTCCAATAGCCACTTTGTGAACAATGTTAAACTACAACTACCTTGCTGCTGACTCATTTCTGTTCTATGTTCATGTTGTCATGTTTTATTTTTCTATCACATATGCTATGAACCCTGTAATTCATTGTAGTAATTTTGGTTTTATACAACTAGTGGTCTTTTCAAGATTTAATAACATGCCCATTTGACTTTTATTACAGTTTTTATCTCTCCTCTAAAACTTCCTATTTTTTCATTAAATTCTTCTTTGATTATTATCCTTTTTGTCAACAAAATTATTGTACAGCATGCTGCTTTGAAATGTGTACACATTACAAAATGACTAAATAAATCTAATTAACATATGTATTACCTCACCAGTATATTTTTTTTCTGGGAAATACACTTAAAAATTACTCTCAGCATTTTTAGACTATTGTAAAATGAAACAATCCCTTTCTTTCCCTAGTTGCTTTTGAACATGGTGTTTTATCACAGTGATAAAATCCCTGACTAAGACATCTCCTTAGTTTTTCCTTACTGTACCCTAGCCTTAGGGAGCACTGGTTTGCTCTCTGCATCTATGACTTAATAGGTACTTTGTATGCTTTATTTTTCTTGCTCATTTTCATTGTTTAGTCATTGTCATTGTTTAGATTGTCTGAGCCTCATATTTATGGTTTCTCTCCTTATTCCACATTTTCCTACTTTATGGTGATATCTGATTATTTATATTGGACATTGGGTTTAAAGAGTACTTACAGGTAAAACTATGTATCCTTAGAAGTGCTGGGATCAAAAGAGTGAGCTACTATCATTAGGCTATTTTACTACTTCCTAGATCTATTTTCCTAGAGCTAGGATTAAAGGTGCCTGGCTGTTAAGGCATGAATTCACAGAGATCCATATGGATCTCAGTCTCTGAGTGATGGGATTAAAGGCATGGGTCACCATTCCCTGACCTTCATGGCTTGTCTATGTGGGTGGCTTGTCCTCTAATATTTCAGACTATTTTTATTAAATATACAATATATTCCCCTTTGTGTCAAGCATAAAAAGGTTATAACTAATATAAGAAAAATATATGTAATAGGTACAATAACTACATACAATATATACAAACAATAATTACATTAATAATGTTCAGTCCATTAACAATTGACAAATTCAAAGAAAATATTTATCTTATTTTGTTGAGTCCAAAGTATTGTATCTAATTTACTTTCTATCTAACTTGCATTACCAACTGAAAACTATCTTTTAATGTCTCTCAAACTTACACACTTTAACCTCTTAGTGAGTTTCTTTTCTGAAACTGTAACTAGAAATCTATAACTATCTCATCTTCAACTTCCTCAGAGACCTGAGAAGAAAATAATACTAATTAAGTAAATAGAAAGTGCAAGCAAGTGACCTCCAAAAACTGTGGAAAATTACAGAAACAGTTGGCTACCTGGACAGTCACCCAAAGTTCCTCTGTAGCATTGGGGGTATCCATCTTCCATCTACAGGCCTACCATATCTGACAGACTTATTTGTGAAGCAGGATATTCTTAAAGACCTTCCTACCTTGTTCCGGAATGATTGGGTTGTTATTTCTTGTGTGTCCTGCTTGTTCATTTTGGACATCATACTATCAGTAGTCAAGGCAAGGGCACTTGGTTTGCCCAGCAGCTAACTTTTGCCACAAAGAAAGTCAACTCCATTATAAGGTTTCTTCGATGCTGTCATCTTCTCTGAAGTAGATTGGTGCTGCCAGGTGCAGACATGTCTCATTGTCATAAAAATAAAAAGAACCTAATGTTATTAAAATGTCTTAGATGCCATATTCTATGGATCTCTGAAGTGTTTGAAGAAGACTTGTTTATCTAAAATATATCTCTGTTTGACCTTGAAAACATATCTAATATGACTATAAGTTTGATTGTAATATCTAATTACTAACTTGCATTTCTTTATATCTAACTAGTTGGTAATAATAATTTTCAAGGACTAGCCATTTGTACCATTTGTATTATATTGTTACATGAACTGTATAGGTACAATACCTTGAACAAGCATAGAAATACATGTGCAGTAACAAAATTAATCACAACTTTGTATCAATATATATAATTTGTATACAATATTCAAAATTCAATCTAATATAAAATATTTAAATCTAGTAATCATCTTTTAAAAGAAGATTCAACAATGGACCTCTATATCTTATCATATCCATATTCCCTTTTTCTCAAAGTAGATTTAATAATCTACCTTTTTATCTTATCAATTATGTCTTCTGCTAGCATGCAGTATAAGCAGCTAAATCTACAGTTATTTCAAGCAGAGCCCAGGCTTCTGCTTGGACAAGATCACTGTTGGCTTCCCATGTCCTGTTTGGCATCATGGCTCCATCTCAACAGGGCTGGGGTCTTAGTGTTGACAATGTAAAACCTGACATTGTCTATGTGTCGCAGCCCTGCTTGTGCTAGCAGAGTTAGGGGATGTGTTCCCCTTGAAGACCTTCCTCCTCCACCATCGTCTGCTGTGTGAGGAGGATCACAGCACTATGGTTGGTAGAGAACCTGTCTTGTAAAATCTCTTGCCATGTACACAGCCTTCAGCAAGCTACTGCCTTGTATATAGGAAGGTCCTGATGTCGCCCAGTATAGGTGATGGGTATTCTCTTTCTCTTGTGCACTAGCCTTTCTCCCAGTTTTCATTTTTATTTGATAAAAAACCCTGTGAAGGTGGCCTTTGGGTGTTGTGCACTGACTGTCTGGCCA
This sequence comes from Sigmodon hispidus, assembly GCA_004025045.1. Classification (NCBI taxonomy): domain Eukaryota; kingdom Metazoa; phylum Chordata; class Mammalia; order Rodentia; family Cricetidae; genus Sigmodon; species Sigmodon hispidus. The sequence goes on from PVIH01003868.1 coordinate 14,494, forward strand.
GGTTTTTGAGGGAACTATTTGAATCTAAACTATTACATTAGTTCAAAGCCAGTAAAATGTTACACATAGTTGTTAATGCAGAGATTCATCACTGTTCACAGTGCTGAGGATAAGCAACTGTAAATGTTCAGCTATGGATGGAACTCCTGTATCACTCTCCCAAAGCTTGGGCTCAGGGAGTGTTATAGATGAGGGTGAGGACACAATGAAAGAGTGAAAGGATGAGGAAGAGTATTGGGAAACGCTGGCCTCTAGACATGACACGGCTGTTACATACATGAACTAATAGCAGCTGGGGTAACCTGCATAAGACATGTATAACACCAAGCAGTGGAAAATTCCAGCATGGAGGGCAAGGGACAGTTGGAGGGGGAGGGAAGAAGAATCATCTCTCTTTGGGACAATAGCTACTTTTAGGCTGCCTGTGGATGACTCTGCACCATCTGCATATAGGCAGGACTAATTAGACTCAGTGGACTATAAAATAAAAAGAGGACATGAAGTCGGAGGGAAGATCTGCTCAGAGTGTTGGTGGGGGTGAGGGAGAATTAGAGGGAGAAAGTGGGAATAAATATGTCCAAGATACATTACATTCATGCTTGTACACATGTATGCTGTCTTAATTAGGGTTTTATTGCTGTGAAGAGACACCATGACCATGGCAACTCTTAGAAAGGAAAACATTTAGTTAGAGCTGACTTACAGTTCAGAGATGTAGTTTGTTATAATCATGGTGGAATCATGGCTGCATGCAGGCAGACATGGCACTGGAGAGTTGACTGTGAGTTCTGCATCTGGATTGGCAGGCAGCAGGAAGAGTGAGAGACTGGGTCTGGCTTGAGCATCTGAGACCTCAAAGCCCATCGTCAGTGGCACACAATAAATTCAGACCTACTCCAAGAAGGCCATACATCTTAATAGTATGACTTCCTACAAGTCTATGGAGGCCATTTTCATACAATTCACCATATATGCTATCTTCTAAAGAATTTTTAAAAAGGTATATCTTTGAGTTTATGTCAGATTCTTCACAGACAGGAGCACCTAAGGATCTCATCTGTCCTGAGAAGAGCTTGTCACTTTCTGCAATGTAGGACTTTATTGTAGTCTCTTGCTTTTAAACCATGATGTTATGCCTTAGCTAAGTAGCCCAGTTTCTAGGGAAGCTTCAGAAGTCACTTGGGGCTTCCCACATCTTAAATAGAAATACAACCCCACAGGAATTATTTTAGAATTTATGCTGATTTAACAGTAGAAATATTATATATTACCTTCATGTTTAAATTACATTTTTTTTATTCTTTACCAACTAAACATCTTAAATCTTTGTCCACTAACTACATTGCCTTTTTAGTCAGCTTATTTGACTCTCCTATATTTTAGAACCCTATTTCTGATCAATATTTTAGGGCTTAAATATTAAATTTACTGCCCTTCATTACATTTACAGCAATATTTCTGTTTGCTGATTGCTTCTATGCTCTACATTTTTAAGCCAACTTTATAATAAAGAACTTAGTCTTTTTTTTTTAAATTTTCAGTATTACTTCTAGGCCTATACTATTCTTTCTCTCTACAGATTTGGAAAGTATTGAACTCGATGTCATTCAGAGGCTTTTGAAGTTTGAAAAGGAAACATTTAAGTCTCCCACCTAACTGGAATTTCTCTGAATGCACAGCAGAAAGTGAGATTCTAAAATTACTGTTTCTCTCAATTACCAGTTAATTGTCCTAGGACTGGCCGTTGTCGGGTAACGCTTTCCTCCCCTCATTGAGCGGTAATGAATCTTACATCTTTGTACACAATCAGGTCCATTCTGGTGCCATCTGTTCTGTTACAGCCATCACTTTTTCTCATACCAGGCAAATACAGATGCAGTTTTGAAACTGCTGAGTGAAGAGCTGGCTATGGGCTTGATGCAGCCTCCTCAGGGTTCCAGATTCCATTCATCTCTGAAAGTACCCAAAGGTAGCTGTTTTCTTTTGATGATTTGTGGGGTCTAAAATTCCCAGCACTGAAGCTTTTTGAAGGCCATAACTGTTTTCAGAATTCTACCTGGGCCCTATGGCTTCATCAAGTAATTGATTACTCTTCCTGATGGACCCTGGACAAGATTCCTAGGTGACCTCATCATGTCAGCCCAAGGGGAACAACCAGTTCTCACCTGCACATAGGCCAATCCCCCCAAAAATCCCTCACTAATAGTCAGATCACCTCACACTTCCATACCCAGTTCCTATCTGTTCTCTGTAAATCCTGCTTCTCCCTGACCACTGGGATACTTACAGGTCTTAAGGCCAGACCGTGCCCCAGATTGCCACAGTCCCAACTGAGGCTAGAATATAGGAACTCTTACTGAAATGTAGTTGAAATGTAGTGGTACTGGAGAGTGGCACATCATCCTAAGGTGAATAGTTTCCTGATAAGGACTCATGTACTCTTATGAGCCTGAATTATTAGAAAATAATAATTTTCTAATAGGGCTAGCTTGTAGCAAAACAAGGCTGTATTTTATGCTTTGCCTCTCTTGGACATGTACCAGATTTCTCTTCTTTCTATCATGAGTCCAAATAGCATGAAGTTTTCAGTGTGACTTTGGACTTCCAGCCTATAGAACCATGAGCCAAAATAAACTCATGTTCTATTATAAATGTCCTAATCTTAGGAATTGTGTTCCTGCATCAGAAACCAGACTAAGATACCCTCTATCTGTCTATGGTAATGAAATAGGTTTTTCATTTTATGCTATTTGTGGAGGTTTGAAAGAAAATGGCTCCCAAAGGGAGTGGCACCATTAAGAGGTATGGCTTTGTTGGAGAAAGTGTGTCACTGTGGGGGCAAGTTTCAAGGCCTCTGTTTTCAAGCGTCTCTCAGTGTGATGGTTAGTTGAATTCCTGTTACCTGTATCATGTCTGCTTGCATGCTGACATGCTCCCCTTCATTGGTCGAATCTCCAAAATTACAAGCGAGCCAGCCTCAGTTAAATTTTTTCTTTGTAATAGTTACTATGGTGATAGTGTCATTTTAAAGTAATATAAACCCCTGACTAAGACAGAAATTGGTACCAGTGACTAGGGTATTGTGATAGGCTGGATCATGTGTTTGTTTGGAGGGATTTGGGCTTTGGTACTTTGGGTTTTGAAAGCAGCAGAATGCTTTAAGCACTGCTAATGGGCCATGCTAATAGGAGCATGGAAGAGGGTAATGATGAGAGTTATTTGAACTGTTGGGGGCTTACTCAAGAGGTCCTAGAGAAGATTTTAGCATGTTGCCTAGAGATCATTCTTGTGGTATTTTGGTGAAGAAAGTGGCTGCTTTTTGCCCTTGTCTGAAGAGTCTGCCTGAGGCTAAAGTGAACAGTTTTGAAGATTAATCTTATTGGCAGGAGAAATTTCAAAACAGCCTAGTATAGGCTCTGTCTTGTGGATATTAGTGGTAACCCTAATAAAAATTTATAATTAAAATAGCAAACTGAGCTGAGTTAAGTTGCAAAAAGAGCATTTTGAGGCATAAAAGAGCACCAGAAAGTAGAATGGAGCTAAACCTGTGTCCAAGGAGATAAACAGATTAAGAAATGGAATTAAAGGAGTGGTGACCTTCGGACAAGATCCTATACACCAAACTTTCCAATTTGTAGAAAGGAATTATTGAAAACTTCAGAGCTTAGTGTAGTGGTACATGCTTTTAGTCCCAGCTTTGTGAAGGCAGAGGCTGGCAGATCTCTGAGTTTGAGACCAGCCTGGTCTAAAGATCAAGTTTAAAGACAGTTGAGCTTAGACAGTAAAGGAAAACAGAAAGCTGGTGAGGATGTAATTGAACAGGGGCCATGATCCAGCTCCAGTTAGCAGCAGAACTTGGCAGCTTCAGCCAAGTGGTTCTGGCTTCAGAGTAAGGATATAAGAAATGGGTTATAAAAGTTGCCTCCACATCTAAAGACAGCAGCTAAGGCAGGCATGTGTCAAGGATGTCCCCAAAAGGAGGCCTAGTAGAGAGGCCATTGTGTGAAGCTGTGAAGTTACAGCCTGGATTGCCTTGGAGAACCCAAGATGTTGCAATGTCAGAGCCATGGGATACCTACTGAGGAGAGCTGCTAACAGGGAGTGGAACCAACTCAAGAGAAAAAAGTGTGTTGCAGTCAACAAAACTGAATGGAGTTAGAGATGGATTTTGACATCAGACATGGAGATGCAGAGTTTGGAGTTTGCCCAGCTGGTTTTTAGTCTTGCTGTGGACCAGTATTTCCTTGCTATGCTCCCTTTCCTGTGTTTTGGAATGGTAATGTATATCCTGTACATTATATGTTGGAAGTCTGTGATCTGCTTTTTGATTTTGATTTTATAGATGATTATAGTTAAGAGATTGTCATGCATCTTAGAAGAGACTTTGGACCGGGAAATAAGTTTGAGACTGTTATAGACTATGGGGGGGCTTTTGAAGTTGGATTGAATACTTTTTTTGTATTATGATGAAGCTATAAGCCTTTGAGGGCCAGGGAGTGGAATGTGGTGGTTTGAAAGAAAATTGTCCCAAAGGGAGTGGCACTGTCAGGAGGTGTGGCCTTTTTAGAGGAAGTGTCTTACTGTGGGGGTAGGCTTAGAGGTCTCTTTTTCTCAAGCTTCCCTCAGCGTGTCGGTTAGTCAACTTCCTGTTGCCTGCAAGATGTAGCACTCTCATCTCTAGTACCACATCTGCCTACATACTGCCATGCTTCCCTTTATAATCATAATGGACGGAACCTCTGAAACTGTAAGTGAATGCCTCAATTAAATGTTTTCTTTTTAAGAGTTGCTGTTGTCATGGAGTCTCTTCACAGCATTACTGAAACCTAACTAAGACACTATTTCTCATTACTTGGGAAAAGATCATGTTTGCCTGGGTACCACTGCATCTCTAGTATTTAAACAATTGCTTCAGTGGAGAGGTGGTAATAATGGTTCAAGCTAGTTTCATTTCTAAGACAAATATGTAATAATAGGAGAAACAAACAAATAGTCCAGAATAATATGAAATAAAATGTAAATCCTGCTTCTCTAGTGTGTCTGGAAGTTTCAATGTTTGTATTTCTTTCATATTATTTCCTATGGCTCTGTAAGAAAATCCATGTATAAATCTATGTGCATATCAATATCAGAAGTGTTACTCTTTTTTAAATGTAACTTTTTATTGATTCTTTGGGAATTTCACATCATGCACCTCAATCCCACTCATTTCCTAAGCCTTTGTATAGTCCCTTCACCCTTTAGTATCCCCCACAAGGAAAACTTAAAAAGAAAAGAAATACAAATAAAAATATTAAAACAAGCAAAACAACAAAATGCAAACAAACAAAAACCTACCTCCAGCCTTCTCACATCTCCGCTGCCTCTTCATTTCTCCCAGAAGCATTGGGAACTGCTGTGTATCATATGGTGTCTATATATACTCTTCTGTTAAAGCAGTTTTACTTGTAAATATTTGTTGTGTGATGTAGTGAGAAGTTTTTGGCTTGGCTGGCCTAAGGTTGGGACCTGCTTGCAGCCTTGCTGTCATTTAGCCTTAAATAATGACTTCGTTTTTGTTTTTTTTATATTAAGTATATGTTGTTTGGCCTATGGCTTAGGCTTATTGTTAGTTAGCTCTTATACCTTAACTTATTTTTATTAATTTGTCTTGCTGTGTGGCTTGTGACTTACCTGTGTTCTATCATATTTGCTTCTTGGGCAGCTGGATCACATCTATCTTGGTTGACTCTGTCCTTCTTCCCTTGTATCTATGCTTGGATTTCTCACCTGCATCTAAGCTGGGTTCCCATAGGCCAAACCAGTCCCTTTATTAACCAATGATATTTACAGTGTACAGAAAGACATCCCACATCAGTGTAGTATGTGTTGGTCAGGTTCAAGGTCTCTGGCTTCTGGCACACCAAATCTTCTCTTAGATATTCTGTTGTTTTCACAGTATTTGGTTCCACAGGGGTCCATGGTCCCTTCAGGAGCTCCTGTAGGTCATAGATGGAGTAGATGTTCGAAAATGCCCACTCAAAGCCCCAGATGGGTGTCTGTGTGAAAGCTAAGTTGGGGCAGAATCAGCTCTTTCATGCCTGAGGTGAGGGGTGTCTCAGTTCTCCTAGCAGGTGGGAAATGTCAGCTCTCCAGTAAGAAGAGCTGGCTCTCCATGGGTCAATAAGAGGTGGGACCAGCTCAGTGAGGCCCTCCTACTTTAACATATTGTTTACATGGGCCTCTTTGTTAACATAAGCAACAGGCATAAAACACACCCCAGCTGCATCAGGACCAGACATGGCTATCAGCAGCAGCTTGAGCCCAGTTGTCACTGTGGCCTCAAGTGACAGTGTAGGCCTCTGAGATCAGAACAGGCCCAGAAGTAGCATGGTCCAAGGACTCCAACATGACACTAGGTGGTCTCCCAGACCCCAGAGAGCCACATGGCCTTCATGAAAATAAGAGCCAAAAATGTCAACATAGACCTTAATTGCAGTAGGTCCATGGACCCAGACAGACATGGCTCTTGGCCACAACTCTTTACAGACATCACTATGGCCCCAGGTGCAGGCCATCCAAATCTGTATAGCCATGGGGGCAGCCTGACCCTCAGGCACCAACATAGTCCCATACCTTGGACATCTGCACAGCCCTCAGGGGTAACAAGAGCCATGGGCATTGATGTAGATGCAGGCTACAGTGGGGCCAGAGACCCAGACATGGCTCTTGGCAGTAGCTTGGTCTGGATAAAATTGTGGTACTGGGTGGTAGCACAGGCCACCTGAATTGGCATCCTAGTAGTACTAAATCCCTCTGTCCCAAACATGGTCAGAGGTGGCTTTCAAGAACCCAGGCATTCTATAAATATTACTCTTTAGGCCTCATCTTTGTCAATTGTGTTTTTATTTATCAATGAGTATATCATGGCTCTTGGATGTTTTTCACATCCATCTATATCATGCTGTGTCACTGTTTTCTAACACTAGCATTGTGTTTTACTGTGTAACTTCAGCTTAACTTAATATGCTATAGGTTTTTGATATTATAAATGCACTATTATACATAATGCTATCTGTATATTTACCCATACAATGTATGTGTAAAGTGAAGCCTCTTTAAATATTGAAGGATTTAAAAATTATAGATTATAACATTGTCCATCAAAAATATGTACTGATTTATACTTGGAGCCAAAATGAGTAATAGGAAACATTTATATAAGCTTTGGTCCCCACAGGATGCTACTTTGTTTATATGTAAAAAGTTGAACATCACTATAATGTGATCTACACTTCTTTGGCCTTTTCTTATGGTCATTTGGCTATGTTTAATTGGATACTTCTTGTCTTGCTGATTTAAAGAGCCTCTTTGCATCAAATAAATTAGCTTAATTGTTACATATGCTACCTTAATACACTCATTTGTCTTTTAATGTTGTAAATCTTACATTTTTTTTCCTGTACAGACTTTTGTGTAGGCAGACCTATTAACTTTTTCTGCATAGCTTCTATATCACTTTTAGTTTAATGTATTGGCATGCCGTACTTTGCAGAAAGCCAAATTTTGTGAATATTTAAGTTGCTTTCAGTTTTTAAATTATCTCAAGCAACACTTACAGCTATGTATTCATATTCATTATTGACTACTTTCCATGAGCCAGGTCCTTTGAAAGTATTATTTAGAAGTCAAAAGGCATGAACACCTGCAGGGTTGAAGAGGTTGCTCGGTGGCTAACAGCATGCTTTGCTTTTGCAGAGGTCCCATGCTAATGTCTAGGTAACGCCAGTTTCAGAGGATTTGGCTCCCTCTTCTGGCCTCTATAGGCAATGCACTCATGTGCGTATACTCCCTTATCTCCACATATATACATAGTCAAAAGATAATGACATTGGAAACATGTGGGGGGGGGGGTGCGTTGCTAAGTCTAGGCCAGCCATGTTCATTTTTCTTTCTGTCCACCAATCCACTGTGTAAGTAGAAGTATCTCTTCTCCAAGGACAGTGAGCTGCTGAAGGTGAAAAAGAAAGGGTGACAGTGACAAAAATGTGGGGACCTCTGGTTGAAGGGAAGCACATCAGAGAACATTGTAAATGACTAATTTCAGGAGTAAGTTCAAGCTGGACTTCTGATCATGTTAGCTTTCACTCTTCCTGGCTTCATTTGCTGGAGGGATTTATTTGGTATCCATGCATATGTTGGGGGTAGTGATTAATTAGAATCTCGCCTTATGGTTGTGTTTGTACACAATGATGGTCAGTTTTGTAACAGCAATCAAGGAGGGGTCCTTTTCTTCCCCTTGCCCTGTGATAGTGGAGCATATGGTCAGTATATTTTAGCATCTCTTTCATAATTTACTTTAATCTTTTCAAACTGGATTAGATTGAGGGACAAAGTCTATCTCCTTGGGGATAATGAATTTGAAGTAAGTTGGATTTCTCTCTTGGTAGGCGGAAATGAAAGGAGAATGTCCAAATCCGGCTGCTGCAGCTGCTAATTCCTCCCAAGGTAAATTGCTTTCCGCCTCGAATGCACATAGGTGAACAAGACACCAGAATCTCCCTGTTTTCAGAACTGATATTAGACTTTGTTAAAATGTCAGAGTAGCTGATTTTTCTGATGATTCCCGTTTTATAAACTTCAAAGCTTATGTAATCTCACACTCAGAAACTTATTTTAACAGATCAATCTTTTATGTTCATGTCAATGCGTATATTCCTATTTATGCCCAAGCCAGCTTCCCATCAAGACCAAATGTCTGGAGAGGAGGCCTACATGTGATGGATCATGGCAGGCTCCCATTGCTGAGTATGTGCACTGCTGAAATGGGTGCTAAGAAAGCATTTGTCAGATCACTCAGGGTAGCACATGCTATTTATTCCCATGTTAGCATTGCTGCTTATTCAGAGGCAGCAGCCTGGCTGGATCTGATACTGGAGATCCTTGTACACCAAATACAAACATTGATTTCATTGGGATTTATTTTAGGGTTGTATCTCAGAGGCCATGAACTTGTGTATAAAATTATCTGATATTAGTATAAAGAGAGTAATGCTCCCTCTCCTTAGTTTCTGTGTGTTTTATGGCAAATTTCTTAACCTTGCTAGTCCTCATCTAACTATGTCTCTCGTATATGAAAAAGTACTTGAAGAATGATTAGAAATACTATATATGAAGTGTGTGTGTGTGTGTGTGTGTGTGTGTGTGTGTGTGTGTGTGTGTGTACAAGCACATGTGCATGCATTTTAACCTAGAAGATTATTTTCCTAAACTCTTTCTCTGGTCCACAAATTAAGATTTGTGTTATCTGAAATGCTATGTTTGTGGTTTGAAAGATAATAAAGTGAATATAGTGGCTGTAGTTCTCAACTCATCATTACAGAGAAATGATTCCTGCTTTGCAATTTATTCCAGGTCCCTTTAAGATAATCTTGAAGAAACACAATCATGATGGTCCTGCTCCCAAAAACCCTCAGAATTGTTTCCCAGATCTGTCAGAGCTAACAGCATAAATCAATCCAGGGCTATGTTTAAGAGAGGCAGAATCTCTCAGGTCTGAAGGGGAACAGTTCACCATGAGAGCAGGATGCTCTATAGAGAAGGGAATGTGACAGCTGCTTCTTACATTCCAGGGATATGGAGGCATTGGATCTGATGGAAGCAGAGCTCGGCTATAACCTTTAAGGCCTGATCATAGTATCAACTTTATCCAGCTAGGCCCTGCTTCCTGAAGGTTCCACAATCTCCCAAAACATAGCTACCATCCAAACATCAAGTCTTTTAAAAACCTGCGCCTGTGAAGAACATTTCACCATCAAACCAAAACAACAGGTAAGAGAAATATTCTATCTCACCAGTAACTTTGGGTTTACAAATTGGATGGGACAATGTCTTCCTGGATGCATACAGTGGTGGGAGCCATGTGTGTTCCAGGCACTGGGGCAGGAAGAGATGAGAAAAAAAAAATATGTACAGTGGAGGTGGATTCGTTCCAGGACATCCTCATCTATCCACTGTGTAAATCTCAGACACTGGAGCTGCATTCAAGAAAGACTGGTATATCTGTCCATTTCAAAGTGACCTTTTAGTGTAGGGAGACAAAAGACATTGGGAGGTTGTTGTATAAGGTTTCTGGCCCGGACTTTCAGGCCTAGTCCAGAGGTTTGACTGGCAGTCCATAGACCCGCAGGCCCACAGAGATACACAGATATACTCACATTAAGTTCATACTGATTGACCTAGGGGGCATATAACTTGCCAACTCCTTCTACTTAACTCAACCCATGATTCTTGTTCAACCATGTGGCTTGGTACCTTTTCTCAGCAGCATTTCAGTTTTTTTCCTCTGCCTGTGTCTCCTGGCATCTCTGCAGCATTTCTTGTTCCCAGAGTTTTCTTAGTCTGGTAGCCCTGCCTACACTTCCTGTCTGCCTTCAGCCAATCAGCATTTTTATTAAACCAGTAGGCAGGATAATTATGCAACAACATAATTCCACTACAGGAGGTGACTAGAATGGATAGTTAAGGAGTCCTCTTCCAATATTGTTTAGCTCATCTTTGGGAGAAGAGCTGAAGGAGGACACAATGCCAGTCAGGATGCTGGATGGTAATAGAAAAAGAAACCTCAAAGAAGGGCCTGCAAGGTGCCTCCGTAGGAAAAAGAGCTTGCTGCAATGCCTAGTGACCTGTTCCCTGGGACCCACATGATAGAAGGAGAGAACCTACTTCTTTGAGTTGTCCTCTGACATCTACTAATGTGCTGTTGACACAAGCATGCGTGTTCACATGCATACACACACACACAATGTAATATAAACATTTTAATAAACATTACAGGGAAAGATATAGGATTACCTGGTTGCAGGCTTTAAGTTTTATTTGAAAACAACCATGCAAATTGACAGGAAGAACACCTAAGCAACATTTTGCAGACTACAAGATAAGAAATTAAAGTAATAAATATGTAGAGAACTCAAAACCAACAAAGAAAAGGAGCCCTTTGTGCAAAACTAGGCAAATACCAGACAACTCATGAAAGAAGAACTTTAATGGGGAATCTGCCTTTAATGTATACTTTCTACTCTACTGTCAGTCAAAGAAATCCAAGAAAAGAAACTTTAAGTGAAATCATATTTTCCCCTGTCAAACATTTTGGAATTATTTCCAGTTTTCTTTCAGCTGGATTTTGTGTTGAATAGGAGTTCTGTACCACTCCAAATCCTCTGCCCTGCTTGTCTGGAAGCTGCCTCTCCTGGGCCACTTTTTGGCATGGGCAACACAGTTACTCAATTGAATGACTGTTTCCATGCTCAGCACACTATTCATAGTTTAGATGGGTCTTGGTTTAAGATTATCCCCTCAACTCAACTGACCATATTACACCCTTCACTTTTGGTTGGGGAATTTCTTTTCTCTGTTTCTGGTTAATAACCTATATGGACAGATCCAACTGTATAAGTCAATGTCAAGAGCTGAGAAGCTACAAAATGCACAGTAAAGGCTTTGATAAAATAATCTATGAGCTCTAATGAAACCTTAAAGAAACAGAGAACAAATGTCACTTAAGAAAATATTCTTAATGTAAAGTAAGAAAGGAACTCACTTTAGTGAGGAACTAAAATTCTGTATTCTGTAGATGGCAAACTGTTAGATAAGCATTTCATCTATTGATCCATCCACCTATTCATTCATATACTCAACCAATCTTCAACTCATCTTCCCATCTATGCATTCAACACTCATTCTTGTATCCATCCTTCTATATATTCTTTCATCCCTCTAAAATACATAAAAAATTGACATTGAACAGAAATGGGTCTATGTGAATGTATATAGTATATTTGAATAATAGTGAATTTATTTTTTTACATTATCTCCTCATTCTCTGTGTGTCTAAATACACACATGCACACACACACACACACACACACACACACACACGGAGGAGAAGAGAACACCAGACCCCCTGGAGCTGGGGTAACAGGTGGCTATGAGTCTCCTGACATGGATGCTGGGAACCCAACTCAGGTCCTCTGCAAGAGCAGTGAGTCCTCTTAACTACTGAGCCATCTCTCTAGCTCCCCTTTCTTAAAATTCTATAGTACTTTCATTATAAAAGAAAGAAAAATAACAATTGCCTTTAAAATTTTTGTAAAAGTTTAGAACCAAGGATAGTTAGAACACAGAGAAAAATCAACAGCTCTCACTAAGAAGAACAGTGTGGCTTCACAAAAGTTCAGTATAAAGCAAATGATTTAGAAACACATTTTTATGTGGACTCATGTATTAGTGTCCAAATTAAAGTGATCAAAATTCTACTGAATTAGAGCTGTTGAGTAAACACATCATGTATAGCAGATAGTGGGTAATGATGATAATAAAACTGTCAACATTTAAGGCTGTGGTGATTATTGTATATTTAATATATATTTATATTTGATATATTTAATATATTTTTAATTTTTAACACAAAAGGGGATATGTGGTGATATATTGTATATTTAATAAAAATATTATTAATAGTATAAATTATTATTTAATAATTATTAATTATTTATAAATATATATTTAATAAAAATAGTCTGACATTTCAGAGGACAGAATCACCCACAGCCAAGCCATGAAGGTCAGGGAGTGTTGACCTTCACCTTTAATCCCATTGCTCAGGAGGCAGATTCTCTAGATCTCTATGAGTTCAAGGCCTAACAACAAGGCAGTAGTAACACACACCTTCAATCCTAGTTCTAGGAAAGTTGATCCAGGAAGTAAAGTAGCTGGGAGGGGCAAAGAGCTCTAAGGAAGGAGAAGGCAGAAGTTCTTCCCTTTGCCTGCACCCAGTAGTCTGAGGACTCCTGAAGATAGGATGTACCCCATTCGGCCTCAGGGGTTGGCTAGGTGAGAATTGGCTGTCTCTCTGATATTTCAGGCTATTTTATTTAAACATATAATATATCACTACACAAGACTCTCTTTTTAAAAGCAGCATGTTCCTCAGAAAGCTCTGAGATTTCCAGTTACCAGTCCTAGCGTCCTGACAGCTCACCAGACAGCTTGCCTTTGGCTTCTATAAAATTCCTGGTAGGTGATAAAATCATATAAGATCAGAGGGTACCACCATATATCCCTCTCTTTTGGTTCTTGGCAGGATTTCTTGATGGAGACATGGCAGTCTAGTTAAAGAGCCTGGATACAGTGTGGTCAGACTCTGGTTGGAAGCTCAGGGCAGGGCTAGTGAGATAGCTCACTGATAAGTGCTTGTCACCCAAACCTCAGAACAGGTGGCCAGTCAAATGGATTCAGCTTTGCTTTCCCATTGTGTAGAAGCATTCCTTTACTTTCACTCCTGGAGCCAAGAGGGACTCCTGATAGAAACATTTTGTTAAAAAGATCTTAGTTATTTGTGAAGTTGAGGCAGAAGAACTGCAAGTTCAAGGATCAGGTGGGCTGCAGAGTGAGTTCAAGGCTAACCTGAAACACTTAGTGTGATCTTGTCTGAACAACAGTAGCAGCAGCAGAAGGGACCAGGGTTGCAGCACTGTGAGAGAGAGCTTGCTTTGTATGCTTGAGGTCCTGGGTTCAGTCCCCATCGAGCCCCAGGTTCTATGCTTGTTCCCATCTTTGCCAGTCTCTGAGTCCCCACTGCTAAAATCAGAACGCTTTGCTGGATTTGACCTTTGAGACTCTTGATCTCCCTGAAGGCAGGGGTTGGGAGGGCAGCAGAATAGAACCCAGGATTTTGATTTTCCATTGTTGGAGCTGTCGTGGACTTCCCAAACAATGAGAGCTGAGTCCTGTTCATAAGACTGCCCTTAGTTTCCCTGAAATGAATATATATGTTGGAAGATGAAGGTCCGTAGTGAGTCAGCATCATCTGTGAGAGGGTCAGATGTGGCTGATTAAAGAGGGGCACCAAGGGGGCAGGAAGCCAGAAAGCACAAAATTAGAGTTGGCGCATGAGAGAAAGAGATTAAACAGAGAAAGAAAAAAATCGCCAGCGGCTTTGGATTTACCCAGCCAGAGTTTTTCTCCACTGGGCAAGGAAAGCTTAAGTAATCCAAATTAATTTCTAGTTAAAGACAGAGCTCAGAGAGCAATCAAACAGGTGACCACAGCTGGCACCAACTTTCACTGGGAAATAGAACACTAATGCTAAAAATAAACCAGGAGTGCTGGAGATGGGGCTGCTTGAAATCATCAGCCGGCCGCAGGTGCAGCATACTGGTTAGACATTTCAATCATGCATGCAACACACCCACAGCATTCACCTGCTCCATGCAAGTTGCTGGGTTTCTATGAGTTGGATACAGACGTCCTGTCATAGTGGGAGATGTTTTGTTTTTTTTTTAAAAAAAAAAAAAAAAAGAAAGAGAGAGAGAGAGAGAGAGAGAGAGAGAGAGAGAGAGAGAGAGACCCGATCAGTCTCATCAGACTTGAGTTTGGGGAAGATTTCTCAGAGAGCATTGTGGGGAAAAGGTCGGGTACCATAGGATAGAGGAAATAAGATCAGCAGTAAGATGCTAGCTATCATCTGGGTAAAGTGTTGTGACTTAGACTGAGATCCTGTTAGAGACGCTGGAGAGGCAAAGATAGACTTGGGAAGGGAGGTCAACCGATGAACTTGGTGACTAAGTGACTATTTTAATGTGACATGTAAAACATAGACTTAAAAACTAGATGTGATAACTTCCTGATGCTCTCCAGGGAGGAAGTGAGTGAGGGAAGAAGGTGACCTTTAGGATGCATAGAGGGGACAAAAGACCTATGGGGCTGAGATGACACTTGTGATGATTTGACCAATGTGTCCTATAGTCCTAGGAATTTGAATGCTTGGCCCTCGGTTGTGCTCCTTGGGAGGCTTAGAAGGTGTGGCTCTGGGGGAGAAATTTTTTTAATGGGGAAAGGCTTTGAGATTTTAAAGATCCAAATCATTCTTACTTCTCTGCTTTGTGCCTGTGACTCAAGATCTGAACTCTCTGATAGTGTTCTAGCCATCGTGTCTGATAACTATTGCCTCCTCTCTGCCATCATGGACTCTAGCCTTCTGGGACTAGGAGGCCAAGTAAGCGTTTCTATAAGTTGTCTTGATCAGGTTGTATTTTCATAGCAGCAGAAATGTTAACTGATATATCACTGTTCCCACTCCAAGAGATGATGCTCCTGCTTCAAGATCCACGTTAACCTTGAGATTTATTGCTTCATCTGCAAGCACATGGATTTCCCCAGTTTTTTGAAATCTGCTAGGGAGATCCACCACTCCTCCCACTTTTGATGATGACCTGATTTCTGTAGACTTGTTCTGCAGTAGACTATTCTCAGTGGGTATCTTAAGTCCCTCCAAGAACTTAGGGCTGTAAGACTTGTTGACAGTCTCTTGACAAGCATCCTGAAGACTACCAAGGGCACAGAACTGTATTTCAGACTCTCTCACTTGGCATCCTGCTGCCACTGAAAGTCTTCATGTTTCTACTTTCCTGTTGGAATTGTTTCTCCCTGGTGGCAAATAAAAATTCCCCATTTGCTCACACTTTTCTGTCTATGCACTTTATTCTTGGAGGAAAGGCAATACAAGAGATTGAGATAAGAATCGGCTGGTTCACCATCATTAGACTTGCATTAGGTGAATGAATAGAGTTGCCAGCTCCGGGTTAAGAAGCCAAATGTTGATATTGTTCTCTGGACAGTGGAGTTGAAAACTGCAATTCTGAATCCTGCTATAAAGGGTCACATGGAGGGCAGGTTTTCCCTAGTCAGAAAGAAGAAAGGGCTAGGCCACTGCAACCTGGTGGAGAAGAAGGTGCTAATATAGGAATATAGGAAGGGTGTTGCAGATGCTGGGAAAGCAAGGGTGGAGAAATGTAGACAGATTGGCTGGTAGAATATGATAATGATGGGAGATAGATTTTTTTTTTTTTACATAAACAGCCATTGATGGGTAGATGGGTATGAAGAAGCAAGGAGAGAGCAGTTAATTGTCCCTGGGAACTGGGCTGAGTAGTAACATTCACTGAAGTATGCAGTCTTGGGAAAGCACATGCATCTGTACAGACCACATTTTCTAGGTCAAGGTAGTTCCCAGGAGTCAATCAGATGGGGACCAGGGGTTATGGTTTGAATCTGAAATGTCCCCCCACAGGTTCATGTTATGAATGTCTGGTCCCTAGCTTATGGTGCTATTTTGAGGGCTGGTGGAACTTTTAAGACTTAGGGCATGGCTGGGGGACATGCATCACTAGGGGTGGCCCCTTGAAAATTATATTCACCTCTCTGGTCCAGACACAGCTTCTCCTACCACCACCACAGGGAGAGCCCCTGGCAGCTTCTATTCCTTACATTGCTTGTGTCAGGCTTCATCACAGCCATGAAAAAGAATAGCAAATCTCACTCATTTCTCAACCCTGGATATTTTTGCACCCATTCCCTTTGAGTTCAAGGTGACTGCAAAACATGTAAGGGAAATTGATGAGCAGACAGTTGGAGACACGTCAGAGCAGTTTTGGACTCCCTGTATACATGCTGCCAATTCCCTGGTCTGTGGTTGGCTGCATAATGCACACAAGTCCTTCTCACATCTAAACAATTGTGTTGTCATTGACTCATTAATTCAATGAATATTTATTAGACATCAAGTGACTGTGTGGGCACTCTGCTGGGTGCTGCCTACAGAGCGGGGAACAAGCAGATGTAATTCTTCCCTGTGAGGCACTGAGTCAGTGCGTTCACAGCAAATGTGAGGCTGATTTGGTTCTTCTGTCTCCGCCTACTCTGATGTGCTAGGCTAGTAAAGATGCCGGCACTTGGGCTGCTTTCCCCTTTGCTGGGACTGCAGCTAACTGTTCAGAACCCATTTGACTGTCTTTTCAGATGTCCCAGCTAAACTGGCTTCTGTTGTCATTCTGAGAGGGATCAGTGTAGTATATTTAACTCTACTCTCGGAATCTGAAGCTCTGACTTACTGGAGACCAAGACCCAGACCTTGAATATCTTTCTGCTTAAAGTATTGCAGCTAGTCCCGAAGAAAGCATTTCAAATAGCACAGGCTTATCCTCTTTCAATAGGCACAGCCAGAAGAGAGTAAATTAATTATGAACATTGATTTATTCATCTGTCTACTTCTCTAGATTTTAAATATCTTGAAGGAGTGGCTGTTTAGTCAACATTGTTTCCAGTACAGACAGTTCATGCAGCATAATGGCTGATTGTATCTCTCTCTTTCTCTCCCTCTCTCTTTCTCTCTCTCTGTATTGAAATAACAAATGAGCAAGAAGCATCATTAGTAACTAGTATATTTTCCAATTGATTTTCATCTTTCTTAAGCATGTTTCCCCCATCTCCTCAACTGCAAATGAAGTTTCTATTGGAAAACATCTTGGTTGTTGGGTGATGAAGGGCCTGTCATGGTGCTCAATGCTTGTGTCAATGGATGGTTTAGAACTCAGTCCTGTAATTGTTCTCCTTCACGTGTGATTTCATTGTTAGTTAGTTTTCTGCCTGCTCTGTGGTTTGCTGGGGAAAAACTCATTTTATTTTTGATACCTTACTAAGTCTGGGTGATACATTCAAATGCTGTGTGGAAAAGACCCAGAGTCAGGATGTTTAGAAAAGCTCTTTAGAGACTCCTCCTAACTTCTTTCTGGTAGTAAGAGTTTCTGGCCCAGACTAGAGATCCAGACCAGCAGCCCCAAATAATCAGACAAAGGCTTATACTAATCACATGCTGTTTGGCCTATGGCTCAGGCATATTGCTTGCTAGTTCTTACAACTTTACCCATTTCTATTCGTTTGTATCTTGCCGCATGGCTTTACCCATTTCTATTCGTTTGTATCTTGCCGCATGGCTTACCTGTACTCGATTATATCTTACTTCTTGGGTGGCTGGATCGTGTCTCCCAGTGACTCTGCCCTCCTTCTCCTAACCTATACTTGGATTTCCTGCCTGACTATAAGCTGGCTTGCCATAAGCCAAAACAATTTCTTTACTATCCACTGAAAATTCACAGCGTACAGAAAGACATCCCACATCACTTTCTCTCACTTTACAGATCCCAGGAAGCAGGTGAGATTTTCATTCTTATTTTATGTCCAAAGAAAACTAAAACATAAAGCAGATAAACAACTTATCCAAGATTGGAATTTGAATCACAGTTCTGATTCTAGACTGATGTTCAAAGGCAGAGATTCTGCAACATCAGTGACAGTGCGGTCATCCAGGTTCCTAGGAATATATCTGGTTGCAACTGCAGATGGTACTAGGGTTTGGAGACTGAGAGGTGGGTTTGCTGAAAGAGTGTGTGTGTGTGTGTGTGTGTGTGTGTGTGTGTGTATGTGAACAAGTCCCAGGGGGTTCTGTGCTAAGAGGTATACTGTTGGATGCTGTGAGTCACTCTGCCCAGAGACTTTGATAAGCTGTATCTCAAAGCCACATACCTTCCAGGGACCTTGGAGGGAGACAGAGAATATGACTGTTCCCCACTATGTGTCTCTAAAAAGTGATAAAGCTAGAAGGAGTCTACACCGAGGGGAATCTCTGTCACTCACATGAAATAGAGAAACTGTTTAACACCTGTTTACCTTACATCAGCCTAGTCCACAAGCTTGCCTTTTTCTCCCACATCACCACTTGAAAAATGAAGATAGTGAGATTGTAAGACAGACAGGTAAAGGAGACCTTGACAGGATGGTTTGAGGAGGCTAGGAATCACAGGGCTGTTTGGTGGACCGGTGGAAGAGTAAAGCTCCTCCTGGGGCCCAGGAGAGGGATGGAAAAAAGGGAATCAAGTTACTCCACCCAGAACACAAGGCATTGTTAGTGTCATCTGAGGTCTACAAGAGGAAAGAGGTCTGCATCTAGCTTTCCTCTATGCTACAAGAGTAGCATAGAAAATTCTCCATGCAAAGCCCAGGGGGAGCTCTGGTCCTACCCCGGCTTCCAAATGGGAATAAATATTTATTGAGAGTCAAGCAACCTTACCAAATTTCTTCCCCACCCTTTGGCCATGTTCCCTCTCTTCATAGATGGTCGCTGCAGCGTTCAGCGGAGAGGGCCTCAGCATCTCAAAAGATTAGATGGAGGAGCCAGCGAACCTGGGGAACTTGAGCTGATGTGAAAGGCTGGGCCGAGAATGCTTCAGACCCTGAAATTGAGTCACTGTTGGGATTTGCTTTTGAGCCTCTGATTTGCAGTTGGCATATTTATAGGAGACCCTGAACTATTAAAGGATGTGCTCCTGGGCCTCTTGCCAAAGCATCCCTGGCTCTGTTTCTTCCACAGCTTGCCAAGCTTTGACTGCCCTGGGTTGCAGCCTTGCAGCCAAGGGACACTTGGAGGCCCCAAGATAGCCCTGGGAAAACAGTGTCAAAAGCAATAGCCCTAATGTTTAGAAAGGCACCATGCTAAGGGTGTCATCGGATCTCAGCAACACTGGGTGAGGAGTGCCAGGCCACTGGGGCCTTGTAATCATTCAACTCTCTGTGGTGAGTTCAGAAGGCTGAGTCCTGACTTAAATTCTCTTAAATTTAAACTCTCCAAACGTGCTTCTGGCTACAGTAAACGGGAATGAATACATTTATCTCTTAGAGTTATTTTCTTGAGAGTTCTCAGACCTAGCTTATGGCCACTGTCTGGAATACAGTGTGACACTCAGTGAACAAACACCAGGCATTGTTAGTCTGCTTTGAGAAGAAGTGAGGTCTCAGTATGGCTAACAGCACAGATCATATGGGGGAGAGCTGGAGCCAGAACTAAGCTCAAGTGTTTTCTGCTGTGATGCCCTTGCCCTTGGTCATGGGCATCCTGCTTGAGCTGGGAAATCTCCTCACAGAGTCTTGAGTAACTATAGTGATGGAGGCTGGAATTTGGAGAAGCCTTTGTTCTTAATACATTAGGGACCCAGAGACCAGACATATAGAAGAGGGGGTGTGGCCAGTGACAGCCATCCATCCAGGCAGAGGGCTTCCAGGCTGGGTATTGTCTCCTCCTCCCCCCTTGTCTATGCATTGCCTTCATTGCTTTGTTTCACAGCTGTAACCTCAGGAGGGGTGACAGGAAGGAATGTGTTGACTATCACTTAAAGGTACCTACCTGGTCTGTCTCCTTTCAGGTGGGGCCATCTACACTGGAAACTTCCTTCTGTTTATTAGCCTGACACACTTAATTCTCTCTCTCTTTCTCTTCCTCCCAGCTCTCTTACTGTTAGAAATCATCTACTTTGTAGCCTGGTAGTTTTGTTTTTAATTATCATGTGATGATTGTGTATATTTATGGAGTACAGTATGACACTGTGTATGTATGTGTGTATTGTGTTGTGTATGTGTGGTACATGTATCTATGCACACACATATGGAGGCCAGATCAGGATATCTAGTATCTTCCTCTATAATTTTCTGCCTTTTTGCCTTGAGATAGGATCTGTCACTGAACTTGAAATTCATTGTTTGGACTAGGCTAGCTGGCTAGCTAACTCTTGGGATTCACTTGCCTTGGACCCATAATGTTGGGGTTACAGATATGTACAACTTGGCCTAGTCTTTTACATGGGTGCTGGGGATTCAAACTCTGGTGTTTATACTTGCAGAGACAGCCCCCAGCATGGCAACTTAGTGCAGACGTATGATGAGTAATGATCACATCAGTGTAAGTGGAACATCTATAACCTTATACATCTGTTTATCTTCTTTGTGTTGGGAACATGCAACCCCTTCTCCACTGGCCATTCTGTAATATGCAGATGACTGCTGCCAACCACAGGTACCCCATGCTGCTGCAGAACATTGGGAGTTTTTCTTTTCCAAGTGTACCCTGTACCTAGTACCCTTTCTCTCCCAATTTCCCCTCTCCTACAACCTTCCTAGGTTTTGGTAATGATTATTATAATTTTTAAATTCTTATTTATTTATTTTTATGTGTATGGATGTTTGTCTGTATGTATATCTGTGCACCATGTGTGTGTGGTGCCCTTTGTAGCCAGAAGTGATCATTGGATCTCCAAGGCTAGAGTTACAGGCAGTTGTGAGCTGCCATGTGGGTTTGGGAAATGAACCTGGGTCCCTTGGAAAAACAGACAATGCTCTTAACCACTGAACCATCTCTCTAGGCCCCATAACAATTACTTTTTCCCCTCTCCTTCAGGGGGATTGACTTTTAAGCACCTAAGCTAAAAACATGCGACGTTCCCTTTTCTGTGCCTGACTTATTTTACGGAACATAATACTCTTCCTTATCCATGTTGCCACAAATGACAAACTGCTTTCTTTTTTATGGTTGAGTAATAGTCCGTTGTGTTTATATACCACATTTACTTTATTTATTAACTGATAGACACTGAGGTTGATTCCATATCTTGGCACTTGTGAACAGTGTTGAAATGAATCTCTGAGCACACATGTCTCTTCACATGTCCACTCATTCCTGTGGATGTATAGACAGTAGAGGACCACAAAATCAAAGGGCAGTTTTGCTAAAGGACCCTCCATGTTATCGCCTATGCTGACTGCTCTAAGTTACATCTCTGCCAACAGTGTGAGAACGTTTTCCATTTCCCACATCCCCGTTTGTTATTCTTTTGCCTGTTAGAGGACAGCCTTCCAACAGAATGAGATGATGTCTCATGGTTTTGATTTGGGTTTCCTTAATGATTAGTGACATAGGCTACTTCATTTTTATACTCTTATGCTACATATACATTTTCACATTCTCTTTTGGGAAATATCTGTTTTACCCATCTGTCCAATTATTTTACCTTTTACACATATTTGCCTTAAAAAATATTTGGAAGTCAGAGGATGGTGTGCAGAATTTGGTTCTTGCCTTCTAGCATGTAGTTCTCAGGGACTGAATTCAAGTCCTGAGCCTTGGAGGTAGGTACTCTTGTGAGTCACCCGCCCCCGGCTCTCATCTGTCCACTTTTAAAATTGGACACTTGATTTTTCTGCAGCTGAGTAGTTGTATACCTTGTGTCCAGAGTCTGGTGCCTTGAATGCCATGTTCTTGAAGCAGCCAAATACAGCTGGAAATGTACTTCTTGAGCTCTCCAGGGTAAAGGAACAGGGTTTTCTTTCACAACTTGTTGCTGATTGATATTTTCCTACAATATCTGTTTATACCCCTACAGAATAGTGTCATAAAGCATATTTTAATAAGGCATACTCTCTAGAACACATTTCTGTGGAAATAAAATAAAACATAGAAAACCACAAATTCCTTCTTTGTTATCAAAGAAAACATATTGGACTAGTCTGTGTGGTTATTTTGAGAGTCTCAAATGTGGATTTGTACTATATGCACTGACATCTTCATGGACCATTACAAAGTTCTCTACAAATGGTCTCAGATCTACGCTCTGAATCCTATATGGTTGGGAAGAGCTGTGGACTGTGCATCCTGAAAGCTTTCTTTAAAGGCTTCTTTGTATAGGTGGTAGGCCTGCCCCATAGCCATGGCCATGGCCCTATCCATGGCTGTGCATTGTCAACAGAGAACATGAGAGTGCAATGCACAGGGTCTGTCTAGAAGTAACCCTGTGTCCTTCAGAAGGCCATACATGCGCTTTGGCAGCTTCCCTGTAGTTCTACTACATGCCTCAGCCTGAGGTTGACAGACACAAGAATCTCCCACCCACACATAATTGCCTTCAGTGCTTTGGCTCTGGGAGGAGGCCTCAAGTCAACTTCTTATCTTTGCCTCTGATTGGCAGATGTGTGTGAGGCACAGTGGTAGTGGTGGGGATGTTTGGAGAGGGAGGCAGAAGAGGCCCTGGGCCCACTTCACACAAGCCTGTCTGTCATGGGTCCCAGAAGTGTGATAACATATCAGATTTCTCCCCATAACCTTGTCAGCCTGCTGCCAGCTCACACAGTACCAGCCCTTGACAAGAAAAGGAGAGGATGATGGGAAACTCCTCTCCTGGCAACAGGAAGTCTGTCATGAGGTCCCTGGGGGAGTAGTGCCTATTCTTGAGTCCTATCCACCAGCACCGTGACTCAAACTTGCCCAAGAATGGGACTCCACCTATCCACCATACTGAGTTCTGAGCTGCATCAGTCAATGCACTTCTATTGTCTTAATTGCAGTGTTTAAAATACTTCTGGTCTCCGAAAGATCTGGTGTATGGAAGGAAATTCCCTTGTGGCAATGACAGGAATGTCTGCCTCCTTGAGGTCCAGGCAGGCACCTGCTGCTCCTCCTGGAGTCTCTCTTCCCCTCCCCTGCAGAGCCCCTCCCTTCCAGGGAAGATTTTCTTCCAGCCCTGAGTGTATCTGTAGCATCCTGATGACTGGTAGTCCCTGACTTTATTAGTCAAATGTGGCTTATGACTCACTCTTGTGGCATCCCAGATAAGGCCATTCAGAGTCCGATCATTCCCTTTTGGTCTTTCAAAAGACATGCCCCATGATACAGCAAAGAAGTCCTTTATAAGTCAAGAGTGGATATAAGAGTGTCTGCCTGGCCTTCTGGCCAATGCTGACAGGTAGCAGAGCCAAAAAGAGAAACTGACAGGTCTTCCAGGGAGGCAAGAGCTGCCTTCAGCTCTGAACATTGTGCCTCTTTTCCATGTTCATCCTTAATTTTTTCAGTGTCTCTGATACCATTTCCTAAAAATCAAAGGATGCCAGAGGACAGGCAGCCATGAGCCAAAGGTCTAGAGTAGGAATGGACCAAAAAGGGACAGATTTCAAGACATTCAAAGTCAAAATAGTCAAAGTGATGGCTTTGGTATAGCCTCTCCATTCAGGGTTTCCCGAGCCGGGTCAGCCAACTCAATTTGCAAACCACACATACTCCCAAGGTGGCCTGACCATCTGCGGAGCTCAGCACTCAGCAGACAGAGCTGGACCCTGGGTCTCTCAAGGCAGTAAACCTCTTTACCCCGGAGCTTTCAGATCCTTCTCAGACAGTCGCATTTACCCATTACCAACAGCGTTCTGGTGGCAGCAAGCAGCCAATCTCACTGTCGCTTTGGCTTTCTAAGCTTTCTCTCAGCCCAGTAGTACCATTCCCAAATCACAGTTGTTTAGGAATACTACAAAGTCAAGGGTGACCCTTTAGAAACATCACTGCAGAAAAATCATCCCTAAGTGCCTAAAAAGGAGAAACCAGGAAATTTTGAGTAGCTGGCTCCCCAAATACCCTCTAACATAACTGGAAGGCCTGCCATGCTTGCAGCCATACACTATAAACGCTAACTACAGGCGACGTCCATGGAAATAAGCAGCTCCCTCACCTAGCCAAGGCTTCAGAAAACCTTTGCAAAGCTCCTCTATCTAGGTGCGTGTGGCCTCACCCTCTGTGCTCTGGGACAAGCTGTTTGCACGGAGCCTGACTGGGGGAGGGGTGGACTTGGGAAGAGGAGGTGCCTGATTTCATTTGCAAGTCTGAACTTCTTTCTTTTACTTTTTTTTCTCTCGCCCTTGCCCAGGGAGGGGTGGGGAGGGGGAGAAGGGGTGGGGGGAGAGGGGCGGTGCCTGCACTTGCTCTTCTGTTTCCTTCTTCTGTTTAGCCCTGGGCTGCCCCAAAAGTCTCCACAAACATCTCTGAGTATCATTGGATTTTTCAACATCATTTCTAATATTCATAATGAACTTTATCATATGGTTATAGCATATCTTATTTGATAATAACAAATATTTATAAAACACTTTCAGTTTGCCTTTGATGTATCATCTCATACTGCTTTTCTATAAGGTAAAGATGTATTATCCACTTTTTATAGGTAAGAAAACAGGTTTAGGAGCATCGTTTTGCTCAAGGTCACAGACTTTAGACTGCAGAGTTTCCAAATTCCCATGTTGATTGCTGCTGTCTTTCAAGTCCTTTCTAAATTAGAAATACTGCAGAGCCATGAAGTACATCTTTAAGGCTATAGCTTTAGCACATTTCCATGTTACTTTCAAAGATAAGATACCAGGCCAGTCTGAAGGCACCGGCAGGCCCTCCCTCTGTCCCACGTGGGCCTTTCCTGTCTTGAGAGAGGAGCGGAGTCCTCAAACACTAACAACCCTTATTTTAAACATCATTAATTTATTCCTGAGAAACTGGTGGTATTTTCATTTGCAAATTTTAAATTGCTAATGAGGCAAACTAAACATTTTTAATGTGTTAATAAGCCTTACATTTTGTATTTCTTCTTTGTTGATGTTTGAAGTCATGCCCTATGGACGAAGCATGATTTTGGCATCCAGGATGTTGCTCAGTGTTGGTGTGTTCTGGCTTCCTTTCCCTTCTTGGATGGAAGAAGAGAGGGAGGTGAGTGGATGGGTAGATGGTTAATTGGATAAATGAATGAATTGGCTTTATTTTCTGAACTCTCCCTTACATAGTTTTAATAAGAAGATAGATGGTGGGTTTCCCTTCTGTTTTTATTAACTACATAGGACTGGTTACCTGAAGCTTCACTCTCATTCATTCAGATGGGCCTATACTGAAGCTTTGGTTTGGAAATTCTTTGTAATGCTGGAGCTAACTTCATGATCCTGAACTTGGAAAAATAACATTTCCTGAGTATTTACTTCATTTACTGAGTATCTGCCAAGTACACAATGTGTCTGTCCTTATCACAGTCACACCCTGCCCATATCCTAGACTCATCATGACCCACTCATTCTTCCACAGGATCACTTACTGTCCTACAGATAGTACACAGAGCAGCAGCAGCAGCTTTCTGAGGCCTGCTATCCATCAAAGTAAATTATTAAGGTGTTGAACAATTCTATTTTTTCTTTCTTCTTCATTGACAGTCTAAATTTATCAAAATACTAGATCGCTAAACATTAGAAAGTTGTCATGGTGAGTTTTATAGAAGGCAATTATTGAAATATTTAATTCCTAAAATATTATAATTGCTTGCTCCTGAAACATATCTTTTAGAACTCCAAAAAAAGTTCTTATCAGGCTGCAAGTATAACCCCAGGCCAGTACATGATACTGAGAAAATGTTAGACTCCACTTCTCCAGGCAGCCAGGTTATATATGCCTCTGAACTGTTACTTGGAACCATTAGATCTGAACAAATTTCTGATTGGTGTGAGTATATCAGGCATGATTTTTCACAGATCAGAGATTGGGTGTGGAAAGAATGGTGTTAGTGTTTATCCACAGTGGTAGAAGATACAGATTCTCAGTAGGATTGCTTAGGGAAAAAAAGACAATTATGAACAACTTGACCACTTCTAATTTCTAATTCAATGCGTGTGTGTGTGTGTGTGTGTGTGTGTTGGTATGTGCACACAAATGCAGGTCCCTTTGAGGCCAGAAGAGAACATCAGATCCCCTGGAGCTCAGGTTACAGGTTGTTGTGAGCCACCAAGTAAGTACTGACAACCACACCCTGGTCCTCTGGAAGAGCAGCAAGTGCTTTCCACTGCTACGCCACCGATCCAGACCCTCAGTTTAAGAACTCTTCAGAAAAGGCTGGAGGCTTGCCAGTAGAGATTTCACATGGTAGAATAAAATCAGCTCCAGGAAAGAGTCTGGATGGCAACTTATTTACTCTTAGGTATTAGATGGCTTCTACAAGGACATGGTAGCACCCAAGAGAAGATTTGGGAGCCTGGCTTGGGGAGTGTCTATGGCTTCTAGTGAGTATAGGCCAGGTTGCCAAGTCTCTATAGTTTGCCCAGCAGTTCTAAATGTTAGCTTCTCTTCCCATCCCCACAGCTATTTCAAGCCATTGAGGACACCGGCTATCTTTGAATGCCCCTGTTCCTACTAAGCTATTAGTCTGTGATCCTACTCAGGATAGTTCGTTTTCTTCAAAGACAAAACAAGAGAACGGTAGTCTAAGATCAAACACATTACTTTTTATTCAATCTACTGTGAATTCTGTGATCTAGAAAAATTTGAAATAACATAGGATTCCATGGCCACATGTAAATACCAAGGAACACTCTCCAACATGTGTATAAACAGCTGTGTCTGCAAACAGCCATAGTAAATAGTACTGGAAAAGGAGGAATAAATACCATGTTCAGTAGAGGAAGAGATAAAGAAACTGTGAGAAGTCATGTAATGGGTTGCTACTAAAAAAGGAATTAATTAATTTTGAATGCACTAATGTGGAGAGAGAAAAGACACATAATATTGAGTGAAAATATAGCTTGCAGAATGTTGGATTCAGTATTACAATGTTTATACAAAACATATAACTTAATAGCATCCTATTTATAGCTTTATATGTATTATGAAAACATCACTGGAAAATGCATCCTAAAGTGATGCATGAGAAGACAGAAAAGAGGTTCCCACCTTACATTAATTATTCTATTTATCTTATTTTACAAAATCAAGTACAGTTTACTTCTGGGTGCTAGGAGCATTAAACTTATTGTTTGTGCTTTTTAGAACTCCATCAGTGAGAGAAGGAAAAAGACAGTGGGAAGAGGAGGAGGAAGGGAGGGAGGGAGGGAGGGAGGGAGGGAGGGAGGAGAGGACTGGAGAAGGACAGACTACATCTGTGGCTTTAATTATTCCAGACAGAATAATAATCACAGGCTACATCTCTCCTTGAAGTTGGCTCCACCACATAGAAAGACATTCACATGGCCAGCCTTGAACAATCTATTTAATAAATTATTTTTAAAGTTGTTATCATTAGATAATGAGAAGTATGCTTCTTTTGTGTGTGCATGTGTATTACTTACTAGGAGATGCACCTCAATTTTGGTCTCAGCAGTGGTAATTAACTCCTCTCAAGGGCCTGATAATCTCTGCCTAATCCTTTTGGAGGCTCATTTTACTTTTTTTTTCATTTTCTTATTTTATACACTGTCTTGTTTCAAATAAATGTGGGAATATAACCAAGGTACTAATTCTTTGAGAGAAAGCTAGAGAGAGGGAGAGAGAGAGAGAGAGAGAGAGAGAGAGAGAGAGAGAGAGAGAACCAGAACAACCTCTCCTCTTCCATTCTAACAATTCCAAACTTGGACAGTGGAATGGGAGAGGGACATTGTCTTTGTCTTAACTAAGCATTGGGTCTTGGCAAGCATTTGCAACAACTGGTCTTTAAACACCCCTGGGTGACACCTGGCAGCTTGTTCAGGTCTGGACACTCTGGCTGCAGGGACTTGTTCTCCACTTTGGGGTACTGGTGTAGGTTGGCTGAGTTGCTGTGGCTGACAAGTCTTGTTTGCAGTAGGAGGCATATTGCTGTGTGCTGTCTGTGGTTTAAACAGAAGTGTAAACTCATAGTCCAGTCTCTCCGCAGCCCATGATTCTACTTCTGATTCTATCATTGATCTGTTATATCAGTGAACAAAATAATGTTTATGGAAAGAAGATGGGCTTTATGTGCCTGGATTGGTGTCAGTTGTAATTGGGGGCTCTTACTGAGTGCTCAGCTGAGTAAGTTATGATGGACTGAAGTTCATCTCTTACAATATGGGAGGCTGGGAAGTCTGAGGTGCTGGTAGCTAGTGAGAGCTTTCTTGCTATATCATCCAAAGGAGGAAGAGAAAAGCAAGGGTAAGAGAAACACAGAGTGGTCAAACCTAGCCATCTATAAGAGAGCAACTCACAAGATAGTGGGCATTGACCCATTTACCAGGACAGCATCCTCATGGTAGAGCCCTCATGTCTCCTCAGGCCATACCTCCCAAGCATTGCACTGGAGTTAGGGTACCAACACATGCTTTTGGAGACATATTCAACCAATAGCAGCTGAAAGATGGGTTGCTGGGTAGCACAATTGACATCAGTAACAAGGGCAAGTTATTCTTTTCAGCCTATTCTCTGTATTTTCAAGAGATCTCATGTTTTACAAAACATGTACATTCAAGCCAGAATTGGCTGCATGTTCCTCTGATCCCAGAAATGGAGCTGAAGAAGACAAGTGGATCCTGAGAGTTTGCTGGCCCTAGCAGCTTGGTAGAAATGGTGAGCTTAGAGTTCACTGAGATATCCTATTGCAAGGGGAAATGGTGGGAAGTGATAGAGAAGAACATCATGCATCCTTCCTCTAGATTCTACATGCATGTACATCAGACATGTTCATATGCACACAAATGAACACACAAAATAACATGCATTCTGTGAGCTCACACAACTATTACACAATGTCTGGTGATATTTGTAACAAAAGGAAAGCTAATTTATATTTTGGCTTTATTTTTGCTATGTCTATCACATAGCATGTTTGTAAGATTTACAATAAAAGATATGAGAAAAACCTTTGAGAAGAAGATAGAGAACTATTTTTAATAATATTTTTATTATTCCATGCAATGCATTCTGGTCACATTCATTCCTCCTCCTTCAACTCCTCCCATATCCACTCATACCTTCCTACTCACCCAACTTTTAAAAATATTTTTGAACATCCATAAAGTCCAGTTTGAGTTGGTGAAATAATTTTGAGTGTGGGATCATCCCCTGGAATATGTTCAACCTCCTTACCAGGGGTTATATCACTAAAGAAAACTGACTTTCTCTCTCACTCTCCCAACAGCATCCAGATGACAATAACTCTTCAGCTAGGGATGGGACTTTGTAACCACTTACCCCATACATGCTTCGATTTTGTCTGGATTGGTCTTATAGAAGTCTTGTGCATGCAGTCTTGACTGCTGTGAGTTTATATGTGCATCTCTGCTGTTGCATCCAGAAAATATTGTTTCCTTGTAGTTGTTCACAGCCTCTGGCTCTTACAGTCTTTGGGCTGCTTCTTCCACAGTGATGCCTGAGTCTCGGGGAAAGGGGTGTGATAGAGATGCCCCATTGAGAGCTGAGCATTCCATAGCCCCTTATTCTCCGCACATAGATTAGTTGTGAATCTATGCTAATCATGATCCACTACAATGAGAAGCTTCTTGCTGAGGCATGAGTATATCTTTGGGTATACAGTAAGTCATTAGGAGGAATGTATCTATTTAGGAATTTGTGCATTTAGCAGAATAAGAGTAGTAGCTTCTCTGCTGAGGCCTATGACCTATCTTGCAACAAGCTTCTCACCCCCAGTATACCTTGAATCAAACCAGATAGCGTTAAGTTACTCCTACAACATTCAAGGCACTCTTGCATCAGTAGGTGGGTCTTGAAGCTTGTCAAATTCAAAGCTGGTAAGACTGATGATTACTGCTCTCATCTTGTAACATACACAGCAGCTTCCAGAACTACAAAAGCTAGCCAGAAGGGGTGAATCTTTGAGGTTAACCCAGTCTAGAAACTTGTTCATAGACATGCCCATAGTCTCCTAGGTGAAATTAGCTCTTGTCAATTAGTATAATAATACAATGTCTTAGGGCTCAGGACACAAACATCACACGTGCACACATGCTACCACCTCCATTACAACCCACATCAGCCAGCTCCCACCGAGATGTGAAATCCGATTAGTTTTTTCAACAGGTGAATATAAGACATAGTCCCCCTGGGACCATATGCAGATGTATTGATGTATAACTAGAAAGAATCCTGTTATGAAAGGAAATGGGAAAAGTTGAGGGAGAAGAGATCTTTAGGGTGTCTAGTTTCTAAATTTTTGAATAAGCCCTGGTGAGGAGAGGCTAAATAAAGCTAAAGGATAATTGTATTACATTGGGGTAGGTGGAGCCATGGGGGAAGAAATCTCTGTGGTTAAACACAGGTTAATTTCTCCATTGGGGTTGGATGCCAACTTCTAAGGTTGTGCCCTCTACAAGGGGACTTCAGAATGAGGACCACTCTCATCTTGCTATGCTTTGGAACAGGGATCGCTCATCACTCTCTGGGAAGAATGGCACAGAGCCTTCGCAGCCCCTCCCTTTGATCTGGCCCATAACAGATGATACTCATTGTATCATCTGTGGCCCTAGGACCAGAACAAGTCATATGTTCCCGCTTACTAGAGTTTCAGTGGGCAAACAAAGATGGGCTCTGTCACTCTGTCACTGAATTCGTTTCACAAGAGACACAAGCAGTGCTACCTTAGGATTCAGCAGACAAGGACAGTGGGCAGAGGAGCTTCTTGCACTTCTGTGAGGACCTGGCATCTCTGTAAGATTGAGAGAATGCAGTTTCACTGGCCACATAAAGGCACTTGAAGCCAGAACACAGCAAATGCCCCCTCAACAAGAAGCAGTTCATCCTTCAGTTTTATAGCAAGGGGATAATTTAGTTTTGTGCAAAGACTATGTTTCTGCCTAGCTTACTGACTGTGTGCCTATGTTGGTACAAGTGACTTGAGTTTTGCCCTTATTTCCCTTACTCAATCGTTAGGAGGAATCTGACTCAAATCCGGCACTAGCTGGAAGAGTCCCTGTTGGCTAATGACAGAGGATCAAAGGGTGCATTTCCAGTGTTGCCCAGAGCCTAGAAGGGGCCACTAAGGCTCAGGACCCTCTGCCTCTCTACTGAACGAGATAGAAAAGCTCTCTATCCAAAGCTACAGATGAATAGTGCATAGAATCCTTGCATTCAGCAGGGTAGCTAGCTCCAAGAGATTTCCAGTCCATGGATTGTCCCTTGACTTGTGAGGTTTCCCTACAGTTACAGGTTGAAGCTTTAGCCAGGAAAGGGTCTAGAGCAGTGGTTCTCCACCTTCCTAATGCTGCAGCCCTTTAATGCAGTTCTCCATGTTGTGGTGGCTCCCAATCATAACATTATTTTCATTGTCCTTTGTAGCTGTGATTTTGTTACTGTTATTAATCATAAAATATCTGTGTTTTCCGATGGTCTTAGGCGACCCCTGTGAAAGGGTCCTTCAACCCCACTCCCAAAAGGGTCGTGACCTATGATGGTTGAGTTTAAATGTCAAAGAATAATTTTGCTCTGCATGTTGTAAGTATTTAGTGAAGACTTGAGCCTCAGCATAGAGTCGGGAAGACACATCCTGGAGCCTGAAGCTGTGTGACTGTGTCGTACGGTATCATCTCTCAGGGTTTCCATCTGCTGGAGCAGAAAGGAAGACTTACTGACATCACCTAGAACCAAATGACATAAACACATGGGAGCACTTAGCACGCTAAGTGCCAACTCATCACCTTCCTCCTGTTTTGAAGTGTACATACATATATATGCATAAATCATAAATGTGCAATAATTCCGTTCACAAATTGAGTACATTCTGAGAAAGCAGCACTTAGCTTAAGACAGAATATTTCCTGCTTCCTAGAAGCTTCAGCGGACCCTTCTGGACGTTACTACCAACCCCTCCCAAAAGAGAAGCATTATCTTCAAACTCCATAAATTAGTTAGCTCTCCTTAAAGTTTTATATAAATGGAGTCAGAACTATATTGAGTCTCACTTTTTATTTTTTCACTCAGCCCCGTGTTTCTAAGGCCTGTCTCATCTTGTACTGTTCATTCTCTGTCTTGTGTTTTGTGCCCACACTATTTATTTTTTTTCTATCATAAAAGAAAACTGAGAGTCTCTGATGATTAAGACAGACTCTGTGGCTGACATCGTCTGTCTGAGCTTTTAACAAAATAAGAAATCTTCAGAGGACTACGGCTAGAGTGCCCAAGTGACCACACGCTAGCTGAGCTATTGTCCTTGATGATGAGATCTTTTACACAGCTGCTGTAGTTTAAATCTGTCCCCAAAGTTTAACAAAGTTGTCCCCAGTACATCTAAGTTGAAAATACGACCTTTAAGAGGTGATTGTGTCATTAAGCCTATGCCCACACGAATGAACTACAACATTGTCACAGGAGATGGATGTTTGCCATGGAAGTAGGTTCCTGGGAAAAGGGTGAATTTAGCCACACCCGCCCCCTGCTTCTTTCAGGTACTTGTTGGCATGTGACCTTGCCTCCCTATCCTCCTGTCTTCCGCCATCAGTGACATAGACACTCATGCAATGATATCATTTGGATTTACCAGCCCCTAGAATATAAGAAACAAATATTTGTTCTTTATACATCACCTAATCTCAGGTATTCCGTTATAGTAGCACAGAGTGAACTAAGTAACAGAGAAGCCACCCCCGAGGACAGCACCTTCACTCCCTGCTCTTGGTGATGGCTTATTCCTAAAGAAAACTGCCCGAAGGGGACTGCTTCAAAGCTGTGCCTCTCTTCTTAGCAAGACAGAAAGGGTTCCTCTCCAAAAGCCACAGGATAAATAATAGATAAAACCATTGCATTTGAATAGCACAACTCTAGGGATCTCAGAATATTTTACTGAGGCATTAAAGAAAGTTCTCTCCTCCATATCTGTGTGGAGGGGAGTAGGGTGCAGAGCACACCTCAGCTCTATGCTTTCCTGTCTGCAGAACCCAACAAAAGTGAGACCTGGGGATGCCCCAAGGTGCCTTGATTCTTACTTGAAAGTTTAAACAAAAGCAAAGACGGAGTGGGGCCCTATTCGATTTTTATTGGCTTTGTATCTTGTATCTCACTCCGACTCTGCCTCAGTCAAAGGGAAGCCAGACTGCAGCTTTCATAGTTCCAGGAACCAACTCCTCAGCTCAATTGCCTTTGGAATCTCCCAGGGCCAATCCCTCCGTGGCTGCGTGTAGACGCTAATGCAGTTATGATATTGATTTTTAAGAACATAATGGGATGAAGGCCAAGATTTTAGAGACACATGTCCTTCAAATAACACCATCTCCCTTTTGTTCTGCTAGTCTTCTATGTTGCATCCTTGAAAAACTAGTTATTGAAGAAAGAAAAACCTATTTTATTGTGATGTGGACGAGAAATGGCCCCCATAGGTTCATCTCTACAAACACTTAGCTCTCTGCTGTGGAGCCCTTACAAAGTGGAGCCTTGCAGGCAAAGTGGGTCTGATAGAGAGCTGGATCCCATTTCCTATCCAGTGTCTGCTTCCTCACTGTGGATGCAATGAGACCAGTTGCTTCACATTCCTCTGCTACCTCTCTTTTCCTGTCATGATGTCTGCCATGCCTTTTTAAACTCTGAGACAAAACAAAATTTTTATTTCTTCAAATGCTCCTTGTCAGCCATTTGGTCATGGCTGCAAGAAAAATTACTGAGACACACTCCTTTCTTGTTTCCTTTCAAGTGAACTGTTCTCTTGTTGATCAACTTTTTGGTAAAGTTCTTTGATGAGTCAAACTTTTCCTCGAGTGATTTTCATTCATTTTTCTTCGTTTTTTTCCCCAGAGCCACCCAGATCTGTTCCGAGCCCCTGAACAGATCCTTAAGTTTGTAGCTAGTGATGCCCTATCTCAGCTTACTGCTTAGATTCCTGCTTTTGACTAGGATTGAACCCTTTCTTCTCAAAGTTGCACATTCCCTGTATATATAATATTTATTATGGAAAGTCATTTTTAGCTTTACTTTGATTGCTGTGTTAATGTTGTTCTTGATGTTGAATGTCCTGTGTTAAAACATGTTATTAAATCATAAAAATCAGAGGATTAGGGTTTTAGCAGTCTTTACAGCAGACCAGTAGATTAAAAAAAATCCATATGATTGTAATGTGTGATAACATGTCTATCTTGCATAATTTATCATAGTTCCATAGAATCAGAGTTCAATGTAAAGCAGGTTTTAAAAGAAAATTTGTTATGAATTTATGATCTCAAAAAAGAAACGTTGACTTTTTAATATGTTTCAGAAAGCAGAAACCATGAAGAAAAGGTCTGATAAATTTAATGATATTTATGTATTGTATATATGAAAATATCATCAACAAATAAAGAGGCAGAGAATGAATTAAAAAGCATTTTTATAATATTTGTACCAGAGAATAAATATACTAATCATATAAAGAGTTCTTAAAATTAATTTTTAAATAAAAGATGAATCATTCTAATAGAAAATTCACGGAAAATAAACAGGCAGTTTCAGAAGAAATTTAATATCAGATGTATATGAAAAACACTTTGCTCCTTAAGTAATGGAAGATATTCTCATTAAAATAAAATAATGTTATTCATCAATAAAACTTTTAAAGGTACAAAAATTCTCTCTTAACTATAGGCAGAGTTACCAGGCTATGGGTATGAACATAGATGCTCAAAGTCCATGGTGCTGAGGAGGAGACTGGTGTAGATTTGCCGAAGTAATATTGGCTAATACTGTAAACAATGACTCAAGAACTTACAAAGCAGTACATGCCATTTGATCCAGCAACTCATTTCTGAGTAATTATCCTTAAGGAAATAATGAGTATTAATTGTGTGGATATAATAATCATTATTTCAATACTAAAAATATACTTGTATTTGTAAAATAATAACTAAGTAAAGCAGGGCATGCACTCCAATATACCTATGTATCATTTGTTCTTGTAGCATCACGGTAGTATAACATAATAAGTTGTATGTAATAGATATATTAAAAGATGAATTATACTGAAGTAAAAAGAAAAACTAATGTACTCTTCTTACTACAAGGGAAATGAACTGTCCTGTGACATTCCTGAAGAAGGTGCTCCTGACTCTGGAGACCACAGGTATATCCACATCCTTGTTGTTTTATTTCCAGCACAGTGGCTACACCTGAATCTACTGGAATCTTCTGATATTTTAATTATCATCTCCCCTCATGCCCCACCCTGCAGTCAGTGCCCTTCATCTCAGGCTGTGTAGGTTTTTTTTTTCTTCTTCCCTAAGTCGCTATTGTTCTATGTACCAATAAAAACTTGAAAGACAGATGTTGGGGTGAAAACATCTGCTAGCACAGAGGGGCCAAGAAGCAACCTACTGTCCAGAGACCCAACAACAAAACATCTTTCCACTTGTCCCAAATCAGAAAACACTATGGATCTCCAAGTTCCTCCCTACTCCTCTCTGTCTTTATTCTTGGCTCCTTCTGGCTCCTCCATACTCTGTAAGACTAATTTCTGTCAACTAATTGCTGTCTCTGCCCCCTGATCCAAGGTTGATTTAATTAACACAGTCTCTGTGTTTCATGGTACAATCAAATATCCCATAACACATCCTGAAAATATTTGGGGGGGGGATAATCTAGAGCCTTACTTTAATAAAATTATCAACATATTAGGATGCTATATTATATTTTAATGTAATATTATTAAAAGTATAAATTATAATAAGCTATAAAACAGTCTATGGGTGGTTCTATTGAAGTAGACCCAGAACAACCCATTATAAGAAGTCAAGTTCTCTAGATACCCGCAGTTTTCTTTTGCTTCTCAGGTATATAGAAAACATCAAAACCCCTGTACACTGTATTACGTAAATCTGATTCTTTCAGACCAAGTGCAAATGCTTACATTGTTACTGCTGCTCACTGTGGTGAATGGGGGAATCCTGTGGTAGCATCTGGGAGTATTGTGCTTTCTGTTATCACCCATGAAATTGTGGCTGTCTGCCTTGTTACCTTGAACTAAGATAAAATTGTTATACCATTCTTGGCTATTGATAACCACCTCTTCATTATTAAAAAACAAAGTCAAAATGACTTTAAAAACAAGACATCAGACTATTAGTCTCTTACATCTTGACTACCCTTCCTTCCCACTGCCCCCTATAGGCAAGTTCCATTTATTCCAGCTCAGTCTCATACCTTCAGCCTTTCTCTGAAGTTGTTATAATGCAAATGTTTATCCTTTTCAAACTTCATGTTAAAATGTAGGAGCCACTTTAATGAGGTGAGGGGTAGAAGTGTAGGAAGTGACTGAGCCATGTGGGCTTTGCCCCATTGGTGAGATTACTGCCATCATTAAAGAGTATGTTTCCCTCTCTGTCTGTTGCCTTTCTGTCTTCCATCATGGAGTGAGGCAGAAAGAAGATCCTCATCGGATGCTTGAGTCTTTATCTTAAATTTCTTAGAATCTAGAATTACAAGAAAATCAGTATCTATTCTTAATAGCTTACCCAGTCTTCAATATTTTGTGATAGTAGCAGAAACAGACCACAGTCCTGTGTGGTCCCCTATGAACAACACTGCTGTAGGAGTATGTTCTGGTATGTTGTAAATATTTGTCCCACCTACTGGTTTAATAAAAACACTTACTGGCTGAAGGCAGACAGGAAGCACACTTCCCCACGGGCAGGGCTACCAGACTAAGAAAACTCTGGGAACAGGAAGAGCAAAGCAGAAACTCCAGTGAGACCAGTGGAAAAGCGAGTAGATGCAGAGGATAACTAAGCTGCTCTGAGAAAAGGTACCAAGCTGTATGGCTGAACAAGATAAAAATCATAGGTTAGTTTAAGAGTAAAGAATTAGCAAGTTATATGCCTGGACCCTACGTCAGTCAACATAAAATTAATACAAGTGTCTGTATGTTTCTGTGGGACAGTGGGTCAGAACCTTAAGGCTAGGCCAGAAACATACTACTACACCATACAATACTTCACCTTGGAAAAAGTAGTTGTTTCTTCACCTGTAGTTCATTTAGGAGTGTTTTGATGCCCAGTAACAGTAACTTTAAAATCTAAACAGCCTGGAGAAGTAGATGCTCATAGAGGATGTGTTAGAGGAGACAGCTGGTTGTTGAGACCATCTTTGTTCTGAGGTAGTGGCCAGGATGGACACATGCTAAGAAGGCTGGGGATTTGGGAGTATGTTCAACCAAAGGATCTGTCCATTTGTAGCTACTTTATCTCCTGATCCTTCAGCTCTGTTCTTCGTCCAGTCTTGACTGGATTCTAAGATAGGACAAAGCAGGGAACAGTGGGAGGGTGCGGGTCTCAGCTCCTGTCTGTAGTAGAGTGAGATTTATGCAGAGTTATTGCCTCTTACACTTCACTTCCATGACATTAATCCATGGTCTACTATTCTGCAGGGGCAGGGGCTGTGAAGAAGATGAGGAGGAGGGGGAGAGAATTTTCAAGGTGTGAACCCAACTTCCTCCCTAAAAAGATACATAGGCTTATTAATAAATAAAATGAAATATAAAAATGAACTTTAAGATGTGGTACCACCCAGAGAGGCAAGTAACAGATTGTTTTATTCCAAAATAGAGGACATGGCTGTTGAAGCGAGAGCAAAAGCAGTTAGCTGTGGGTAGAGAGGAGATTAGAGAAGAATAGATAAGGCTCTGCTAGTAACTTTCTCCCTGTGGTGTCTGAGGGGGCTCAGGATAGAGCCCACCTATGTCGTGTACGGACCACGGACAGTAGCAGTGACTGAGCCTGGAGTATGGCTTCTATAAGTTTGTTGCTCTATTCTAAGTATATCTTGGTTCTAGCCTGTAGAGGTTTCTGAGCATCAGGTGGCAAGTCATGAATGGCAGGAGCCATGGTATTTTCCAGCTGAGAAAATCAGGATGCAAACTGAATACTGGTAGCTGCACAAGTTTTTATTGAGGCTCAGAAAATTCCCAGTGGACCTCAGGACGAATCTTTCTATAAACCAGGTGATCAGAAGGAGATAAGTTAGCTTTTGGTTTTGTTTTCAACGATTCAGCAAACCTAGGCCCTAAATATTTCATATCCATCAGGGCTCTTTCATCTCTGTTGTAAGGTCAAGTGTTGTAACACATGTAGACTTCTCTCCTTCATTATTATCCCCCATTAGGATCAAGTTACCCACAACAATGTACAAAGACTGTTCCTACCCTCTCCCATCCCCCTCCAACAGGAACGTAAAGAACCACAGAAGAACAGAGGACAGACAAAAGAGAGTCCTCTACCCACTGACTTTATTTTCTCATTTTGTCTTTCAGCTGCCTGACTGGGCTCCATTAACAATCTAGATCTCATGTAGAGTATCTTGTCTGTCACTGCCTACCCAGCCAGACTCATACCACATTTGGGACAGCCAGTATGAAATGCCCCACATGAGCTCACATATTTGGACCACTTGATCCTTAGCTGGTGGTGCTGTTTGGGAAGGCTACAGGACACAGATGGGCTGGAGCCTTTCAGGGGAGGATGCCAGTGGGAGCAGCTTTGAGTTTTTATGCTTCACAATTCTTGCTTCTCTTTCTGTTTTCTGTGTGTGAAGACAATGCCATCAGCCACTTTCCTGTCCCTGCTGCCATGTTTTCCCTACCACAACAAACTCTTTACCTCTGGGACTTTAGCCCAAACAAAGCCTTTCTCCCTTCAGATGTTTTTCTGGGAATTTTGTCACCAAAACAGAAAAGAACTAATGTAGACAGCCTGTTCTAAGCCATGGTTCAAATGACCAAAGCCTGAATCAATGAAGTCTGGTCGCAGACTGCTCTCAGCTCACTAAACTCCTTACCATGGGAACACAGCTAAGCAAGCACATGAGTTTCTTAGTTGATGAGTATTTGTGTGGGGAAATCATGTAAACCTAGGAGTTGAGGTAGGCATGTTGAGACAGGAGGTTATCATGGCGGCAACTTAAATTTTGAGTCTACTGAAGGCTCTTCTCTTGGTCCCTGAGACTTGTACTTCTTCAGGGTCCTTTCTTTCTGCTATTCTATTGTCGTTGTTATTGTAACTAAAATTTCAGATCATGCATTTTGAATATATTTATCTCCCCGTCCAAACTCCTTCCTTTACCATCCTTCTTACATGTCCACCCTTTTCTACCCATTTTGAGGTTTCTTCCTTTTTGCTTGTTTCCCATCAAGTCCAGTTTGTGTTGTCTAACTAGTCTTGGGGGTAGGGCCCACCTTTTGTGTGGTCACACTACCAGAGGACCACATCTCATTAAAGGGAGTTCATTCTCCCTCTTCCAGCCTTAGCCCCTCAGCTAGTGGAAGGATGCTTGTCCTCACGTCCCTCTTCCG
Organism: Sigmodon hispidus; assembly: GCA_004025045.1. Classification (NCBI taxonomy): domain Eukaryota; kingdom Metazoa; phylum Chordata; class Mammalia; order Rodentia; family Cricetidae; genus Sigmodon; species Sigmodon hispidus. Next base: position 54,018 of record PVIH01003868.1, read on the forward strand.
CATGGGAAGTAAGTTCAATGTTGCTGTACCGTCATCATGGGAAGTTCAATGTTGCTGTGCCGTCATCTGCGCCTCTTTCCTGTTGAATCTGAAAAACGTCGTGTCTTAGTTAAGGGTTCTGTTGCTTTGAAGAGACACCATGACCACCACAATTTGTATAAGAAAAATATTTAATTTCAGGTGGCTCCTTTACAGTTTAGAGCTTCAGTCCACCATGGCAGGGAGCATGGCCTCATGCAGGAGGGATGGTGCTGGAGAAATCACCGAGTGTCCTACATCTTGCAGACAACAAGAAGTTGACTGACTCACTAGACAATATTCTGAGTTTATGAGACCTCAAAGCCCGCCCCCATACTGACACACTTCCTCCAACAAGGCCACACCCACTCCAACAAAGCCACACCTTCTAATAGCCACTCCCTATGACATTATGGAATTATGGGGGCCAATTAAATTCAAACTACCACAAACTATTTCTTTGATGTTATAGACCACCTCTGGCTCTTTTATAAAAAAGGACTATTGGTCCTTTGTTTTGTTTTAAAGATATATTTATTTTATTTTATGTGTATGGGTATTTTTCCTGCAAGTATGTGTGTATACTATATGCATTTAGTGCCTTCAGAGGCCAGAAGACGGTGTTGGATACTCTGGAACTAGATGCTTATTAGCCACCATATGGGTGCTAAATTTTGTACCCAGATCCTCTGAAGGAATAACCAGTGCTGTTAGATGCAGAGTCACCTCTTCAGCCCTAACTTTGGTTCTTACAATCTTTCTGTCTCCTCTTCCATGAAGATCCTCTGTCCTTGCAGGAAGAATGTGAAATGATGTCAGCTTAGGGATGAGCACTCTACAGTCTTTTATTTTATGGACGTTGACCAGTTGGAGGGTCTCTGTTGACTTCCATCTACTGCATGAAGCTTCTTTGACAAGGGTTGAGACATTATATTGTTTCTTTTTGCCCTGTCTTTTCCTTACATATGAACAGCTGCCTACTTACCTTCACTAGAGAGTAAATGTATTCAACACACACACACACACTCACACACACCACCAATTGACCCAGCACCCAGTAGGCATTAAATAAATGTTGGTTGAAATGATATGAACACACATGAGTTAACCTTTCCTCTTTTTCTTTCTGATTTTCCTAGTTTTGGAGATTCTCCCTGGGCATGGTGGCATATGTCAATCCTGGGCATGCCTATATCCTGGAAGAGCCCAATCATTTGAAACAATAACTTGAAGTCACTTTCTAGCTATTGTTCCCCATGAGAAACATTTGTCCTAGTTTGTCCATACAGCATTGTAAAGTAGAAGTCAAGGTCATGCCACAGCAGCTCCTGGGAGCCTTAGCGTTGGAGCCTGCCTCTGCTCAGGGTGGGAGAGGATTATGGTAGTGCTTCTGCAGATCAGTGCTCCTAACATGAGCAAAGGACTGGGTGCAGCAGAACAGTGAGAGGGTGCAGAATCTGTGCAGCAGCCTCTTGGTCTCTGTTCCTGATGACGTCTTCCTCCCTTCTGCTGCCAATAGAAGCTGTGACCAGTCTTCAGGTCCTCCAAAATTTAGCAGCAGCCAAATTGCCTTTTTGGAAATGAACAGTAAGAAAACCACCAGGCTGTTTGGTGACTGACTTTCGTAGTCCCTACCCCTAGTCAGAGATTGCCTAGATAAAATGGACTCTTGCTGGATATGGAGATTGAAGTCTGACTAACTAGACACAAGCCAGAGTTTGAGGGGAGGAGGAGGAACAGGAGGAAGAGGAGGAGGAGGAGGAGGAGGAGAGGGATTTAAGTACTAGGCGGGGCATGTGAAGGAAGCGGGGGGCCCAAAGAGAAGCAATCTTCGAGTCTCATTGTCACAGTCCAAGGAAAAGGAAGGGAAATGGCATTCTGAGGAAAGGGAAGTGAAGAGGCAAAGAAAAGAAGGGGAAACAACCTAGATACCCCTCAACTGAAGAGTGGATTAACAAACTGTGGTCCATCTACACAATGGAATACTACTCAGCAGTAAGAAAAAATGATATCCAAAAATTCGCAGACAAATGGATAGATTTGGAGAATATCCTCCTGAGTGAAGTATCACAAACCCAGAAAGATAAGCAGGGAATGTATTCACTCACTAGTGGACTCTAAACAAACAAGAGAAAAGCCAAGCATGTCCAAGCTGCAAACCACAACCACTGGACAGCTTAGGATCAGAAACACCCTGGACTGACTCTTCCGATCCCACTCCAACTATAGGAACACCAGACTCACTCTTGAGGTTGGGGGGAGAAAACTGGATCTGCCAGGAGTGGAGACTGATCCAAGCATTATTGGGTCAGTGGGACCATGGGACCGCCTGCCCCCTGCCCAGGGAGGGGATGGGGAGTTGTGGAGAAGAGAGATCGACCTGATGTGGTGGGAAGGGGAAAGGACCTTGAATAAGGATATACACAGATAGAAAATGTGACTTCTTTGTTCATAATAATAAAAAAGAAGAAAAAAAAACAAAAGAAAGAGGAAATGGTAAAGAAAAGGAAACTGGTAAGTAAGAGACACGGGGAAGGACAGGCTTGGATGTGGAGAGGGATCCAGAGGAAAGGAGAAAATCACGTTGCTTCTGAGCATCTTATAAAAGCTGTTGATTGTATGTACATACACAAACACACAAACATATGCACACACAAATACCACATACACACAATGTTTGAAAACATTTCCATGTATTTATGGAATCCCTAAAACATGCCTAGAGAGCAGGGAGCCCATTAAAACTGCTGAAGTATAGTAGAAAGTGGTATGCTCAGTGGTGAGAAGTACCATTGTGATAGTTGCACACACACACACACACACACACACACACACACACACAAAGACAGGACCTCTCACTGAACCTGGAGTTTACTGATTGATTGTCGGACTGGCTGCCCAGTGAACTCTGGGTTTGATTGTCTCTGCTCCACTCACTCCCATTCTAGCACTGGGATTTCAGAGAATTAATGCTGTGCCAGCTTTTTAAGTGGATTCTAGGACTCCAAACTAAGTCTTCATGCCCACACAACTGGCTCTTTTCCCACTAAGCCACCCCTGGAGCACCTGCCATGGCCTATTTAATATACAGTTAGTTTCATGTGAAGAAACATCCCCCAAAGATGGCCACGAACACTCTATCCAGTCCTTACACAGCCTAGTGCCGAGGTAGCCGGGTTCAAATCTCACTCTGTCTGTTACCAGAGATGCTAATTGCCTTTCTCTCAAAACTCAAGTTTCCACATCTGTGTAGAGGATTCAGAAAAAAAAATTCCAGGATGCTTGTGCAGGTTAAATTAGACAGCGAACATAAACTGCTTCCCTGGAGATTTTTACCAGCAACATGGTAGGTTCCAGAACCAGCAGACCCTACAGTTACCTTTTTTATTAATTTGCACTGCTTCTACGTAAAAGTCTTTTAAAATGATGAGTCAATACATGCACATTCCATAATCATGCAAAATACAGAAAAAATATGATGGAGGAGAATAGTCATCCAAAACCAATATCACCAATAACCTGGAGGCAACCTCTATGAACACTCTGATGTGTCTCCTTCTGTGTTATTTTTAAAACGTCTAGAGCTCCCAATTGCTCTCTAGATCCCATGTTTAAGTTTAGCCAGAGCCTCCTGTGCTCAGAAATCCTTTTAACGTGAATGCATGGATGTGAGTGCATCCACTGAGGCTGGGAGGAGAAACGTCATCCTCTATTGTTCTCACTTCTGGAAGTGGTCTCGAACAAAGGGTTCCAATGCATGGCAGCTTTTCACTTTTAAAAGGAAATGAACATCACTATCCCTGCTCTCAGACAGGCCACCAAGTCCCTCAGCTTCCCCTCCCATGCTCCCCCCGCTGGCTGCCTTCCTTTATTTCTTATCGCTGGAAAGTTCTCTGGCTGAAATTACCAACCCTGTTGCTTAGCAGTTCATCTGCTCCCGCCTGTTCCCCTCCTGTCCCCGGGAACTGGGGGCCATGTGTTCCTTGAGCCCATATGCTGATGAGTCTCTTCCCACTCAACCGCAATCAGCCCAGGCACCAGCCAGGGCCACCTGCTCAGTGTCTGCTTGCCCCCTTCTGACTTCTAGAGGCAAGGTTGGGAGCTGGAAGAGAGCAGAGAGAGCAGAGATGATTCCTTAGACAAAGGGACTCCAGGGCTTTCCACAGACCTCCTCCCACAGACCCTTCTGTGGTTCACGCCCCTGCTTTTAATTGATCTCTGCTTGGAGGATGCTTTAGGGAATGAAAAACAGGAGGAATAGAGCTAGGAAAGGCAGGACATAGCCCCAGGGAGAGTTAGAACTGCCACATTCCACCTAGCTCATTAGCCTTGGCTGAACAGGCAGGCAATGCTGAAGGCTGGGCTGGGGATGAGGTCTCAGGGTGGGACCGCAGCACCAGCTGGCTTCTCTCTTGAGTTATGGGGCTTAGGGTCCACAGCTCCACCCCCTTCTGCTGGACACTGTAGAAATCTTTACCTACTTTAATCAATTTGCAATGGTTTGGTTTTTAAATTTGTGTTTATGTGTATGAAATGTCTTTCTTTACATATGTCTACCTGAGTTACTTTCTAAATTGGGTGATTGTATGGATGGGAGGAAGTCATGGTTCTGAAGAACAAGTCTGAAAATGTCTCCTGTGACCCTTGCAAGACTACCTTTGCTGAAATTGAAAAAGTTAATCTCTGAAAACTTTATTTCATTTTCTAAAGAAGTGGAGAGCCTTCAAGGTAAGAAAGAACCAATATTCCATCCCCCGCTTGCAAATTCAATGCCATGGAGTGTCAGAGAGACCTTCCAATTAGTTTTCAAGCTGAGGGAGGACAGTGAAGGTCCAGAATAAACTTGGGGAGAGAAAGAACCTATATAAACTAGCAAGGATGAGTTCAGAATGCTTGGAGTCTGTATAGTTTGTGGCTGATGCCACCAACCTTGCTAGACACCAAAACCTGGCTCTGCACTTGGGCACTGGGAGCAGGCATGGAGCAGGCAGAGCTTCAACAGTTATAGGTGGTAACTGAAGAGGGACTTTGGGTATGGATTGCCCTTGGGCCATCTTCCCTTGGCAGCTACCATGGCAACAACAACCAAGCAGGCACTATGACAAGGACCTAATGGACAGTTGTTAACCCAATGTCAGAAGGCCAATGCTCAAGAGCTTGCCTGAGTGGCAAGGATCGGTGGGTAGCTGTGAACTACTTAACAGAATCTGTGTGTGTGTGTGTGTGTGTGTGTGTGTGTGTGTGTGGTGTGTACCATGGCTGTTCCTTCAGCTGGAGCAAGCCCACAGAGGTTCAGGAGAAGAAGGGACTCGAGGATGCAGCAGAGCCTTTTACTGATTTGCCACTTGAATTTAACAGGTTTTCATTTACTTGAAATGTCAGGAGAGTTGTGAGATCCTGAGACCCAAGACAGGAGACAGGGGACTCGTCTTCTGAATGCTGTGGACATAATCATATTAGTCTGTTTTTGATACAAAGGAATCGGGCACACTATTTTTCTAACCTGTCTTTATATCCTCAAATGATATTAACAGCATGCTCCCACTTCATTTATAAACCTCGCAGCATTTAAGCCTTGACGTGACTGCACATACTCTACTGCACTGCTGTGCTACTGTCTACTGAACCGCCGCCCCCTACACCGTTAGCCCCAGAGACTGGGGAGACACCATTTTTGCAAGAAATTGAATGCCGGCAGCAATGCTGACTAAATGACAGCAGTGAAAAGGGTGGACCTTTGATAAGCCTAAATAAACAGCAACTTTCACAATGCAAGTACACCAGGATGGAGAGGAAACTCAAATGCTGGATCCCAACAAGCACCGTGGAAGAGGGAGTTGCATGGGGAACCGAAGGAAGGAATGTTTGTTTAACTTCATATTATGTAAAGTCTACTGCCGTGACACCAAGAACAGAGAGTTTGAATGCATTCCTTTTGAAACAGCAGATATCTCAAGTGAAATAAGGCTGACTTACTCTGATAGAGGTATGTTAAGGAGGAAATATGGAGAAAAAAAATCCATTGAAGTTACTGTCAGGTTGGTCTGTGAAGGATCTGGGACTTAACCAAAGGCTTCCAAGTTCATTGTTGCTAGCTTCCGGGTGCTATTAGAAAGCAGGAGGCTCCTGAGCTTTATATGGGTTGGAGACAAAGGATTCTGGTACTCACGCCCGAAAACAGCATGAGCATCATACATGAGCTCTGGTTCCCTTTGTGCCCCAAGTCCCAGGAGATGCCTATATTGATGTGCTAAGTGTGCTGGGCTTGTATGCAGCTGAGGAAAGCTGAGACTAGGGAATTTGCTTTTTTTTGTTTTTTAATAGCAAGCAGCAAGCTGACTAGAGGGTCCCAGAGAGAGACCTGACCTAATTCTGTAAGATTTCTTGGTGCAAATGTAACCCTGAGAAATGACCTAGGTCATAAACAGTCAGACTTGTCTTTGGGCATGCACAGAAAGATCTGCAGAAGCTCAAAAGACCTGCTGAGGGGTTTCTATCTTAAACATTGGTAAACAACATAACACGTTCAAAGAAACAAGTTGAAACCCATTAGGCTTATTAGTGATGAACATCTACTAAGCTTGCTTTTACAAAAGATTGAAACTGTAAGTTTGAGTCAAAAAGATAAGCAATTCTTAAGAACTATCTAAAGTGTAATTTCTCTTTTGACCTTAAGTGTGTTGGCTGATTGAAGCATACACTTGAGTGTGCGTGCGTGCATGCATGAGTGCATGAGTGTGTGTGTGTGTATGATATACATATGTTCATATGGTGGCTGGGCTGCAACAGGAAGAGGCCATAGCTGATTTCCTTTTTCTTCCTTCCCTGTATTTTCCAGCTCCATTCATGCTTTTGCAGAATAGATATAGAGCATTTGAAGGAAGAAGAAATTAAGGAAGGCATACTGTGCAAGCATTCACCAAAACAAAACCAATGCCTCCAAATAAATATTGGAAAAATATATTTCAAGAAGAATTTTCCATAAGCCCAAGCTCTCCGCTAACTCAGAATGAAGTGCATCATTATTGTAAATGTGAAGAAAGGAAGGAATGCCCAGAAGTGTGTACAGCTAGTCCTGATATAGAGTTGTCAGGATGAATGCCCAGTGACAGGTCCGAGAGCATGGGCTGTGTGTTCAGGAGGGGGACACAGTCAGGCTGAAGTGACCAGGAGGTAGATTCTGGCTAAGAGTACCCTGCTTTTGGCAAACTTGTGGCTCATAGCATGCAGCTAGTCTTTTGTAGCTTGCTTGCGAAAAAGAAATATGATTTGGGGGACTTTATTAACAAAGTGAGGGAGGAGGCATGTGCTGCACAAAGCTAGGTGACTGTCATCTCTGCTACACAGGTGAAGTCAAGAACACTACCAGCTCTACTGAGCCTCCTATGAATAAATGGTCCTGCTGTGCGCTGGGTGTTAAGGTATAGGTGGTCTAAATAGGGATAATGCTTGCTCTCCTGAATGAAAGTAAAACAACAATACAAAACAAAAGAATGTTTATGTCTAGAGAATGAAGATTTTTCACATTAGGTTGGCTTTCTGATGTGTGTGTGTGTGTGTGTGTGTGTGTGTGTGTGTGTGTGTGTGTGTGTAGTGCTAATAAGAAAGACACCCAACATTCACCTCTGGATTTCACATGTGCACATCCACAGAACGTGTGTTTTGATGGTGCTATGATAGTGGAGGGGCCACCAGTGATGATAGTTTTTCTCTGCCCACCCCCTTCTTCATCCTCTGTCAACCCATTTACACCTTTGCAAGACAGATGGGGGAAGACCCCATCTGTGAGATATGGGATTTAACACCTGGCTCCCAGGACTTGGGGCCTGAAAGGGGTATGGTGATATGTGTCAGGAACTGTTGGAAAGGCTCCAGAGAATCTGCCTAGGGACTCTGTGGACAAAAGTCTGGAGTTTGAGGTGGGGCATCATACCATCTTGAGATCCGAAAATCACTCACTCACAGAGGCCACATGCTAACAAGCTGCTGGCTTGGGACTAGAGGCAGAGATTTTTCAAAACCATAGCACCAAGAGTTCCAAGGCACTGCATCAGGACTACAGAGTCCTCTGCGCATCTCATTAGCACCTGGAGGTAGAAGGAGAGCTGCCTGGAGCTGCCCATATCTAAGGGGCCTGGAAACAAATGTAAAGCCTGGGGTTGGGTGGTGGGAACAGAGGCTATTCAGAGCTTGGGAAAGGCCTGTTTTTTGCAGGGTGGGGTGGGGTTGTTTTGAGGTTGGGAAAGGCTTCTCAGATACTGTATTCGTTGGTCTGTTCTCTGTGTGCAAGTTTCCATCAGATTCCCTTATACTTAGAATCCTTGCTCTCTGGAAGCTGAGGCGGGAAGATTGCTTTGAGACCAGCTGGGTCACACAGGGAGTTTTAGGACAGACTAAGCTGAACTGTGAGACCTCATCTCAATTCAGCAAAACCAACAAACAAAGCAAAAGTACTAGATAATTAAATCCTTTCATGTGGGACAGAGGGAGAGGGGGTTGTCTGTTTCTGCAAACGGTCAAAACTTTCTTGTATATTTGAAACTCAAGCATTGGGTATAATTTCCACAAAAGTGAGCCACCTTGTTTCCAGTCAACTTTTGACCTCACAGCACAGGTGTGTCACGGTTGGCTGCAGGTGACTCTGGGCTTGCACAGACTCCTCACCACCGTAGCTCTGCCACTCCCACCAAAGCAAACCCCATTCATCACCAGAAACTCCTTTGTTCTAATTGGAAACCAGGCAAGAAAATTGACAGCATCCCCAGTTTACCCCACATAGTCCTTATCCCTCTGTGCTTGGCGTCTCATGCTCTCACCTTCTAAGGAAGCTCATCTTGGCCTGAGAGGGGAGTTATGACAGACGGTAGACATTCTCTGTCCTTTGGTATAAGAGAAGCCAGGCCAGTAGGAGCAGGATTCTCATCCAACCCCAGAACCAGGGCCTCTACTATTCAAAATCCTCCCAGCTATTTTCTCCTAGTATTTTCCTCTACTCTAGGAACTTGTACACAGGATATCAGTCTCTTTAGGTCAAATGGCTATACATACAATACCCTTTCCCCATAAAATGGGAATGAGAGGTGAAAAATGTCTGTTACAGGGAGGGAGTGACAGTCCACTGAATGGAACTGGCAAAGGTTTCTCCCTAAGATCCTCATTCCCCAACAAAGGCAACCAGGGAGTGTTGTAGAATATTATTTTAACTAGACAGATATGTGTTAGATTTGTTTATGAGGTAAAGCATTACTTTAACTGTGTAAAGGTATGTTACATTTGCTTATGCTGTATTTGTTTAACTCTGTAAAGAGGTGCTGCATCTGTTTTACCTTGCCTGTCTAAGGCACCTGATTGGTCTAATAAAGAGCTGAATGAGCAATAGCTAGGCAGGAGACGGATAGGTGAGGCTGGTGGCCAGAGAGAATAAATAGAAGAAAAAAAAATCTAGGCTCAAGAGAAAAAGGAAGCGGGAACAAGAAGAAAGAGGGATGTGACCAGACAGACAGAGGCAGCAGGAAAATACAGAAAGACAGGTAAGAAGGCCTGAGGTGAAGAGAAACAGGTTAATCTAAGTTAAAGAAAAAAGCTGGCCAGAAATGAGCATAAGCTAAGACCAAATATTTCTAACGAATAAGAAGTCTCCATGTCATGATTTGGGAGCTGGTTGGTGGTCCAAAATAAAAGGCCTGCTATAAAGGAGATTGCCACATGTTCCTAGATTCCAAGACACTGTGCCTTGGATGAAGAGCAAGCTGGGGATCAGCAATCTTGGTATAGAAATCAGCTGGGTCTTGTAATGAGCTTTGAACCTTAAGGTCTCTGGAAATGTCAATGAAACTTTGTGTAGTTATCAATCTACAGTGGACTTTGTTGCCATTGGTCACCTCTGGTGAAGAGTTATGGTTGACTATGCTTGTAAGTGGGGTTGTGAAAAGATTTGGCCAAATATTTGCCAAGGCCCAGGGAAGCTACAAAGAAACTCTGTAAACTCCCAACATCTGTGCAACATGCCCAGAGGTAAGGGCATGGGCTTTGTTGCACCAGGATGCCCCGGGCATAGTCCCTAGGACTAGCATTGTACACCTCTGCTTGTCTTGGGCTAGAGTAAGAAGAAATATCGACTGCCTGGAGCTTTAGCCTGCCCAGTTTGATGAGGACAAAGATGCTGCTCCTTATTCTCAAGGTCTTTGCCTGTGCACACCTCTGTTCACCTGCACCGCTGGAAATCAGTTCACCTGGAGAGATGTTGAAGCAACCCTATGAGAAACAAATCCAAGCCGATTTCCTGGGGTCTCTAAAGTAAGGATGATCTGGAGCAGTTGGCTTGGCTTATGGTTGAGGAACCAGAAGCTCCCTTTGAGGTTGGTGCAGGAATGGCTGAGTTTGAGTGATTTGGGAAGCAACCTGAGGAAGGAGAGCCCACACTTCTTCATCCTGCCCCCATCTGACCTTTTTGTCTCCCGGAACTTTGTTTTCTCATGGCTAGGATCTCTGGAGGAGCCATGGAAACAGAAACAAGATGGATAGATAACTGTTGTTCGTTCATCTGCCCATGGCTCCTTGTAAATGTGCAAGGGGCTTTCAAAAAGCCTTCAGGCTGAGTTACTTCCCTCCTGTGTCCACCATTTCTTCATTCTCAACTTTCTTGGATCACTCAAGCCTGGGCTACCACAGCAAAACAAGCAAAGTAAGATGATTTGAGAGAATCTTTCTCTTCTACTTCTTCTGGGTGACAGGCTCCATAAAATCATGAAAATTCTTGTCCTGTCTCTGAGTAACCACACAGAGTATCTATATGTTTTTGTTTCCTTGTTCACACAGCAGAGAAGTAAAAGGAGGAACCTCTCCAGGGGTTATTGTGGGCTAACTGCTGTAGCAGGAGACATGAGTTAGAATCCGCGACACATCTTAGCTCATGGCAAGAGCTGGCTGGGTAGGATGCTGAGCAGACTTGAATTCCCTCCAGTGTGGCACAGGCAGCCTCAGCGACAAAGAAATAGAATCAACCAGCCTTGGTGAGCAAATGGCTAATACCCCATAGCAGCAGCTTTGGGACAGATGCCTTTGTGTGGAGGAGCCAGATCTGGTAGCCAGGGACTTGGTCCCACAGGGTAGCACAATTGAATTTTTCCTTTCCATCTGACAGTTCAGGACTGGATGTTTCTTTCCAAATGAAGGCAGTTCTGGAAGGTCGTTGGGAACAGTGAATTGTGATTACGCTGGCACATTTTTAATTCTGTCTCATTACAGCTGCTGTTAAGGCTGCATTATAATAATTGCTTTAGTTCTGCTTTGGTATTTTCAGGCTCTTTTAATGTAGCTGTAATCTATGTGTATATTAAAGTAAGCAGAGCCAAAGAGCAGGGGCAGCCTTGTTAGAGCAGAGAAGTGAGTGTTAGGAGGTGGGATGGGGAGCAGGAAAGCTGGAGAACCTCGGGACAGCAGGGAGAGTGGACACTTTGGCCCCAGGCCTGATGCACATTCATGCTTTGACTTTGAGCCAGTCCAAGCTGCCTGTCTCAATTCTCCCATCCATTCGATAAGTTGCAAAGCATGTCTTGTAAAGATCTGAAGGGTAAAGCCCAAAGTTCGCAAGGAGCCTGGAGTATGTTGGCATTTTGGAGTAGCCAGAGCAGAACCTTAGGTACAGCCTGCCTCTTCCTTTCCAGGATCCTCCACAGGGGTGGCCACATAATCTAGGGCAAGGACAGAAGTCACATGAGTAACAAACTGACACCCCCATTTCCAGGGACAATTTTAGTTCTGGTCATTTTTACTCCCTGGTGTTTTTTTGTTTGTTTGGTTTGGTTTGGTTTGTTTAACATTTAGTCTATTTGTGTGGTTACCACGCTGAAGGCATAGCCTTGGCCCGGGCATTTCAACCACTTGTTTGGAGGCCCTATTTGTAGTCCTTGATCATGTGGCCTCTCCTTTTTATCCCTCTGTTGGGGTTTGGATGTAAAATGTCTCCCACAGGATCATGTGTTTGGAAACTTGAGCCCCAGATGGTAATGCTGCTTTGGGAGGTGATGAGAACTTTAGAAGGTGGACCCTGGCTGGAGGAAGGAGGTCCACTGTGTGCTGGGTCTTCAAGTTTATAGCTAGGCTTTCTATTTGGTGATATTGGGTCATCCTAGCTCCACTTTCCCACCATGCTGGCTTTGCCTGCTGCCACACTTTTCCTGCTGTGATAAACTGACTCTCATCTAGGGTAAGACAAATAAACCCTCATCCTTTGGGTTGACTTATGTCAGGTGTTGGGTCACAGTGATAAGAAGGCAGTAAGTGTCGGCTTGGAGAGTAGTGTCAAGTGTCGTTTGGGACTATGCCATTCACATAGCCACAGAGCACTGTGTGTTTTGGTCCCTTCCAAGCATTTAATTGGTATATGAATTTCTTCCTATACACCCTACCATAGACCTATGAGCAAAGGATCAGCGTCATCAGTTTAAATGGGTAAATGGGACTGAGGTCATGCTCAACTACTGAGTACTATAAATTTACCCACATCACAGAGAACAGTAGGTACAGGACCGAGACAATGGCTCTAAGCACCACCTCCTGTTTCCAGCACTCTAAGCATCTCCATCTTCCATGGCATTCAAAGTCAGGCCTGGGGATTCAAACGTGTCAGTGGGAGAATAAAAGTTGACCTGGGATTTAGTGCATACAGGACTGTGTAGCACAGGAAGAGAGAACCATGGCTAAGCATACTTTTAAAGCAGCTGAACAAGACTTTCTGTTGGGTTCTGGGTTCTCTCCCAATACTGCCTTTGCCTTACACAGGACACTATCAAGGAAGTGGGGAATCACGGAAGCTCTTGATGGTCTTACGCACTGCTTCCTCCCTTATGCATTTTCTACCTGGATCAGGCAGCACCCAGCCATTCATGCAGGATTCTTATTCACCCGACTCTCTATTTAACTACTTCCACATGGAAGGAAGGGTCTTGCAGGCTTTTCCAGTGTGTGCTTGGCCAGTTACAGCTTGGCAAAACTATAATTTTGTCTTCAGTGCACACGATGGAAACATAAGTCATTACTGTTCCAAAAGAACTAGAATATTTGAATGTTCAAGGGCCCCAAGGTGCTGCCTCTCCCAGCCTTTATGATGCCTCATAGCTTTCTATGTCTCTGACATTCAGAGAAAATAGTGCCACTCACTACCTCTCATGGCAACAGATAGCTTGTTTAATCTCTCAGACAGTAATCATCATTTAAAATACCTTCTTTATTATGGATCAAAGTCTCCCTAATTATCCTGTTTTGAACTCTGGAAATTAATCCACCCAATTTTAGCTACTTTTCTATTGCTGTGGCAAGATGCCATGACCAAGGCAACTTATAGAAAGATTGTGTTTGGGGCTTACAGTTTCAGAGGGTAAATCCATAACCATCATGATGAGGGACATGACAGCAGGTAGGCAGCCACGCATGGCACTGGAGCAACAGCTAAGAGCTAGCATCTTGACCCACAAGTCTAAGGCAGAGAGTGCTACCCAGGAACTTCATGGGGTATTGAAACCTCAAAGTCCATCCCCAGTGATACACCCCCTCCCAACAAGGTCACACCTCCTAATCCTTCCCAAACAGTTCCAACAAAGGAAAGGGGGCAAGCATTCAAACATAAAAGCTTATGGGAACCATCACCTCTGCCCCCTTTACATGATTATGCTTTGAATCTGTAAAAACAGATAAAAGTTCTCCTGAGCACTCCTCAGATGCAAGATTCCTGGATTATTTTTCTGTTACTTGTGTTTAGATGTTCTCCAAAGAAGAAGAGGAGGAGGAGGAAGAAGAGGAAGAAGAAGAAGAAGAAGAAGAAGAAGAAGAAGAAGAAGAAGAAAAAATCAAAATGTCTCCAGCCTAAATAGATACCTATAAATAGTGTTTTCTTCTTTCTATACTACATTGTAGTCAAAATAGGTGACTACCAGTCCCACACATTATGCTGAGAGTTGGAGAACATTAATAAGATATGACTTGCTCTTTGCCTTGGAAAATTGACAGTAGTATCTAGTCACTAAGTAGCAGGATGGACACACTACCTCCTCTTTCCTCTTTTTATTTAAAAGACTTTTTTTAAACCTACCAACCACAGTTCATATCCCCCTCCTCCCAGTCACTCCTCAGCTTCCCCCCATCCTCCCCTCACCCACTTTTCAAAGAGGATAGGCCTCCTATGGAGAGTCAACAAAGTCTGGGATATCAGGTTGAGGCATGTACAAGACCCTCCCCATTGTATCAAAGATGAGCAAGGTATTCCTCTATAGGGAATGGGCTCCAAAATGTCAGTTCATGCACTAGGGATATATCCTGGTCCCACTGCCATAGACTCCACAAACTTCTCAGGTCATACAACTGTCATCCATATCCAGAGGGCCTAGTTTAGTCCCATGCATGTTCCCTAGCTGTCAGTCTAGAGTCAGTAGTTCCCAGTAGTTGAGTTCAGCTGTCTCTGTGGGTTTCCCCATCATGACCTTGACTACTTTGTTCATATAATCCCTCCTCCCTCTCTTTGCTTAGCTGTGGATCTCTGCATCTGCTTCCATCACTTGCTGGATGAAGGCTCTATGATGACAGCTACTTCCTTTTTTTCTTAAATGAGTGTGCTAAGTGCATTTACATTTAGGAACAAATGCTGTTCCACTTTGACTATTAGAACCATGAAACTCACTGCCCTAGTTCAGCTCTAGTCCATTTCTCCCAGTCATCTAGGTTGCCTATGTGTTTTCTCTCTATCTCATTGATTTTCCTCCATTGCCCATGAACCCCACTATTTAGTCCTACCATCCCACTTTCTCCCAGGAACAGGGCAGTCCCCCTAAACATCATCCTTAATTAGTTAATAAAATTCCCTCCATGACATAGGCTGCTCTCCCCCAGAAAAGCCAGTGACAGATATGAGCACCATTTGGTCTAATTAGTTCTGATATTTCACACAACATATTTGTGAGGTTTTTTTGGAGGGGGGAGGCAGAGAAAATGCTTCTATTAAAAGAACAGCAGGGAGGCTTGGATGCTGGAAATGGAAGAGTTGGGGGTCTTTTGTTAGTGTGGGGGGCTTTGTGGAGTCAAAACCACCTGTCCGGGAACATTTGCCCTTCTGTTTTTCCTTACACCTCTCTCCACATTAATTGGCCTCCACAGGGCTAAGATTCACATCTTTCCTTATTCCAATGACACGAAGTTCCTGATTGAGGGATCTTTTCTTTTCTGGTGGCAGAAATCTATACAGGATGATGAGGTAACGTCAGAGGGGTCTTAGCTATGGAGTCCTAGAGAGCTAGGGCACAGTGCTCTACAGCTGGATCCTTGCTGTGTCTTACACTTTGACCTTGGAATGATTATTGAATTCTTCAAGGCACTTGGCAGTTTAAGAGATGTGTCAGAACAGAGAAAGGGAGATGGGTATGAAGCGTACCTTCAGCTGCTAGAATAGATGTCTCTCAAAATGCAGAATATTGGCTATTATGGAGTGTGTAAATTAGGAGTTGCGCTTGACATAGAAAAATCAATTGCCTGTTCCTCACTGTTTCTCTCATTGGTCAATAATCTACAAGTTTTAAGGGCTGTGCTTGCCACACCACCATGCTGAGCTGAATGCGCTCTTCTGCCAATATGGCTCCACTTCCATGAGCCACCTTTGTAAGTCTACAATTGAGGGTGGGCATTAGTTCTATTTTTCTTTTTTAAACATTCTTGGGTTTTTCATTGTGTCTAATTCAGAGTAGATGGTCCATAATCTTAGTAGAATCAGAAATACAGCAGAAAATTAAGCTTCATGAGGGTTCCGAGAACCCCAGAGCCCTTGGGCTCCGGATAAATCCATTCCTATTTATCTTTGACTGTGGGCAATGGCATCTCCTCTCCAGACTCACATCTCTAAGATGGGTTAGCTGGATGAACTCTGGGCTTCACTGTGAGTCCATGACCAAGCATGAGGAAAAGGGTTATATTTTAGTAAACTTAGTACTGTGAGGAATGAATACAAGATGAACCTCAGTTCCAAGCCTGAGGGATCCCTCAGGGATTTCTACAAACTTTTATTCTTAAGTCTTCCACTGTGTGAGTCCGTTAGGAACCAGGGCCTAGACCTTCCATGCTTCCTGGGCTGCAACAAATCACCACAGTGGTCGTTTAGGTACCTGAATAACCTTCTGGGCCATGTTTACCTTGTTCTTGATCGTCTCCAAGTGAGCCCTACTTGAAGTGGCTGTCCATTAGAGCCACCCTCAGAAGTAGGAGGTCCATGTGTAAAATCTGCTTCTAGGGGGTGGTTCAGAGTGTGGGCTGGGAAGTTATCCTATGTGTGGACTCAGGCTCTGCATCCACGTCAGACACCATCCTGGTTCTCCTCAATGTCAGTTTCCTTATCTTGAATATTATAGTAGGATTAAGAAGGAAAATGCTATGTAATCCATAGCACCATGCCTGGTTTCAGTAAACACTCAATGGATGATGGATATTGTCATGTTGATGATACTTAGGATAAATTCTTATGACCTCTTCCTTCCAATCAGAAGTGTTCTCTGCTAGCCTACCTCAATAGTATTGGTATTCCCTTTTATGAGTGACTAGGGAAAAAAGTCATTCATTATATCCCTGCCTCTATGAATTCTGAATTCTTTCAAAAATTGTAAGTTAAATACAGAGTTTTAAAATTAGCTTCATTGCTAGCATAGCTCAATTAGGGGGAGAAGATTAAACACAGAGATTTTTCTTTCAAATACCTTTCTCTAGGTCCAGACTGGGTTATTCTAGAGGAGAGCTGAATAGGCAAAAGCAAAGAACCTGCAGAGAGAAGCCAGGAAGGCAATACCTTAGCAGGTCTGGGTCAAGAAAAGGAGTTCCCTGGGTGGGAAGCCACCAAGCCTAGTCCTTGAACATTCTACTGTCCCAGTGAGAGGGGGGTGCTGAGGGTCAGACAGGAAAATGACAGAAGGTTCCTTCCTTCCCAGTGTTTTCAGCAAAGGTGAGCTCAACTGGGAAGACAGGGTTCCCGCCACAGCTTCTGGCCACAGCTTCCTGCTAAAAGTGCTTGCTTGGGGGGAAATGGCAGCTGCTCCAACAGTATGAGGTCACCAGATGCTTCCACAAGTTATTTAAAAAATTCTAGATGCTTTTCCATAAAGCATTCTAATATATATATGCATTATTGCCATAAAAAAATGAAACACAAAAGCAACATGTAATAGTGAAGGTCATCAGTGGGAGATGTAGCTCAGTGGTAGGGGGCTTGGCCAGCATGAGGTTCCAGGTTCAATCTCTGACCTTTGAAAAAGCAATAATAATAATAATAATGATAATACATTTTTAAAAATTCTGCTAACCATATAGTTGAGGGTGCATTGGTAATAATGAGGGAGTCTGGAATCTGTATCTCCACATTTCCTGCCAAGTCCACAAACAGTTTTGTGCTCATAGACATTTGAATGCAACTTCTGTACGTGTGACTTATAGATTAAAGGATAAAATCATTGTGTCTCTTACTCTAAGCTGTGTGCTATAGAAGAATTTGTTTCCCATTGTCCTGGGCTGTATCCTCTGGAATTCAGCCCCTCCATGGCCATAGGCCCTGCTTGCTTTCCTGCTTTCTTCTTGCAGTATCCAGGACTCTCTGGTTGGCTTTCTGCATGTCCATGTGACCTGCACACTTCTAAAGCACATCTGCCTGTGAGTCCCAGCAGGCAGGCATGCAACCACCACAGGACCCTGGCAAAGGGGTGACACTCAGGGTTTCAATCAACAAATCTCACTCCCATCCTGTTCAAGCTCTATGCAAAAGTTGCCCAGAGTTCAGTCTGAGGAGGAGCAGATGGAAGTGCTCACTGCCTGTTGGGATAGATGTTGTCCAGTAAAAAACAAGATGGCAGTTTCTTGACTGGTGGCTCACCCTGGGATCTTTCCTCTGGTTTCCTGTTGCCAGACTCTCTCCTTATTCCTCCTTTCTTGCTCCTGTTTCTTCATGGCAGGAGCTGGGTCTTTCCCTGAGCCCTAGTCTCTTGGTCCCTTGTCTAGTTCCCTTCCTTGGATTAGATTTCATTTCTGGAATCTCTGCCTACCAACCCACTGAATGTTTGCCTGCTGTAGACAGCATCAATCTCAGAAGCCATGCCTTCCTGGTAGGGCTTGCCTGACTCCAGCAGCCTCTGGCTTACTGACACCAGACTTTGACCTAACCAGTCTAGCCCCACCCCTGACCTTGCCCTTTGACCTCTAGACACGTGACTGCAGGAATTCCTACACTGGACAGTTTGCCTGCCCCACCCTGGTCCTTTCTTCCTCACTCTGCTTTCAGCAGGAGAAAATCCTTGGATCCTGAGTAATCAAGGTCACGTCAGTGGTGACATATCACCTGTCACCTTTTTCTCATGAGGCATTTAACTGTCATTCAAATATGAGACAATCCTATGAGTTTACCATCTTATTTGCCAATTTATTTATTGTTACTAATATTTTGTCAGAAAAAAAACATTGATATTCCTTTGAATAAAGGATTTTAACAAGCTTTCCCTAGGGAGTTTCTTGCACTGGGGAAGGAGAGGCTAACATTTCTTCCCTAAGGAACACAATCCTAATTTTATCTCGAAACTGAATAGGAAAATAGAATGCATGCCATAAGAATTTATTTCATAGGCAATGTCCCTGGGTGGCAGATACATGGAGATGCTTGCAGATGCATGAAGAAATCATAGGACACAAAGAGTCTGTCCCGAGGAGTGTGTTTGGTGACCCCTCAGTCTCACCTGGGTTCACCTACAGAGAAATGCCTTCTTGGAGAACATTTCTGTCTTTTGTTTGACAGTTTAGATTAGAACTATTTAGTTCACTGTAGCATTGACCAGACCTTGTTGTAAATTTACAAGCATGAATCTATTTACTCTGCAGGAGCTTTAGATGATGGACATGTTCACTCTTCACTCTGTAGAAGTGAAAACAAGGAGGCTATGGAGCCTGATGAAGGTCACCACACATGTAGGAAACAGCAAAACAGACAGAAATAGCCAGTACCTGGTGGTAGAAACAATATCCTCTTCCCCAGGTTACCTCCCAGGCATGGCCATCATTTGGATCATCATTCTGATGGGCTTTGGACCATCCACTCTTGGACTCAGGCTTTTGCTTCTCTCTCTCTCCATGGGACATAGCATGGGGACATGACACACAGCATCTTTGCTGCCCAACAGAGAGCATGATTCATCTCTGGCATCTGCTTTCTTCACCTGGAAGTCTAGATTCTGCATAATGCAGTCTAGTCTGTCCTCAAATGAACTAACTTATAATAGAATCCTTATTGTGCCAGTCTACTTGGCAGTCACAGCCCAATGTCTCCAGTCTGGTCAAAGACCTCCATTGACAGTTCTACCCATCTTGTTCTTGATGGACCTCATGGCTGCCTTATGGTTATTACATCCAGGAAGCCATCTTGTCAACCTGTCCAGCCCCTTAAACATCTAATGATGTTCCTGTCTCCTCACCGTTAGGCACTAGGAATTGCTTGCACTATTCTAGTCCCCACAGATTACATTCTTATCTTCCATCTGGTGGTATCAAGAAACTATGTAATATGAAAAGGGGAAAAAATGAACCGATGGGGCAGGAAGCTATGATTGGAATGTGCTTTCTAGAAAACACCAAGAGCCATTTCTGGCTGTTTTGGACTAACAGTGATAGGTTACTATCGAAGTGGTCAGTTTCAGACTGGAGAGAGTCTTGTGAGTCTCCCTGACACCTGCCATGGTAGTTAGCTTCTTAAATAAGGAAGTATCTAAGGGACATCTGACTGCAGTGATCTGGTGGCTCCTTGGACGTTCAAAAGCAGGACAGAGAGGGAGATTGGGAATCAGGAAAACAGAATTCTGGTTCTGGGTCTGTTTTCTTGTCCATGTAACAAGGGACTCTGGCCAGACTTTAGGACTTGGTTCTTGAGACTTTGAGACTAAAGGCTGATGGGGGCAGGGAGCCAGGAGTACCACATGGGGGCCAGGAAAGTTCTCCACCCATGCAGCCACATACAGCATAGGGCTGATCAGTGAGAGAGGGCAGGACACCACTGAGGCCTTCCCTGTGCTCAGAGGCAGGGGAAAGAGACAAGCCGGCAATTAAAGTTCAAACTAGCATTTCAGGGGGGTGGTCATGGCATTCATTAGCCAGGCTCTGATTAGCAGCAGCTACTCAGATGACATTTGTACACTTCCTCTCCCCTGCTGCTCCTGCCACTACCTGCCCTGACAGGCTGGGTAGAGACTCCAAGGGCAGAAAGGGAAGGAACCTATTACTGAAGGACAATTGTCACCTGTGGGTCCCAGCACAGAATTCTTCTATTGAAAGCCAGGAGTTAAGTTGGGGGTAACAGACTGGTTCCTCTTCAGAAAAAGAGAAGAGCCGAGATGGGTGAAGTCCCGGAGTTTCATCTTTTTTCTAAGAAGATAGCACAGTTGGCGGGGGTTCATCCCACCCTTTGATGGGAAACTGAGAATCATGTGGGGAGGTGGGTTCCCCTTGCACCAATATTCAGCCCTTCTCTTGCTCCTCTCTGCCCTCACTCCTGCTTCCTCCCCTCACCTAGCTTCTGTCAGGCTCTCTGCCCATGATGGATTTTTCAGGCTTCATTTAGTGACACAACCATCCCAGTGAAACATACAAATGGTGCAACCATGGATCGTAATATGCAGTAAACGGTTTTTTAGCTTCTATCATTTTTTTTATAGGAAGAAATTGGCTCTGCGCTCTCCCTATGCCCCTCCCACTTGCAGGTGGGCTATCACAGGGGGAGGGATCCCTTCCACTCCTTCATCTGTGAGGCTGTCAGCTCTGTTCCAAACACCACTCACTCACTGTGAGTGGAGGGGGCAGCTCAGCTTTGATTAGCTGTCCTATGTGATATTAATATCTAGCAGGAGGCTGTCTCACCTGGCTCTGCAAAAGGACAGCCATGGGGGAAAGTGCAGATACCCCAATGGGTTCAAGCTTCTAGAAGATTCTGGCGCGCTCTCTCTCTCTCTCTCTCTCTCTCTCTCTCTCTCTCTCTCTCTCTCTCTCTGCCTCTCTCTGTCTCCCTCCCTCCCTCTCTCTCTCCCCCTCCCTCCTCCCCTCTCTCTTCCTCCCTCCTGCATTCCTTGCAGGGTGCCCTTGGCTCTCTGTTTTTTTCTGGCTTCTTCCATCTATGCAGAGGAGACTCAGTCAAGGCTCTGTGGCTTTGCTATAGTACAAGATTGGAGGATAATCTCTGACCAAGCCAGTTCAGGAGACAAAGCAACATCTACTTACCTGACCTGATGATGCCAAACGCAGTATCAGTATCTTTCTCCCAAAGTTGGAGTCCTCCAGGTTACTCACTCACCCTCTGAACTCCCCCCTGTCTCCCTTCTGCCCTACAAACTGCTTAACAACTTCCATTCTCCCCCTTCATGCAGACCTATAGCTCTCAGACCTCCAGTCCAGGCCATCTGCTCTTTTCTAAAAATGGAAATGTCTAGAAATACATTCAAGGAGCAGCCATTGTGGCGAGGAAGAACAATTTGGTGAAGGAGCTGGGTAATGGCTGCATAGCCCCTCCATAGTTCTGGACCCATCTTGTCTGCTCAGACAGCAAACTCCTGCCCTCTCGACCTCTTTCTCTGCCCTCCTTCCTGTCAGCCCCCTCTTCCATACCAGGGAAGGCGGAGAGCCACAGAGTATCATCTAGCAGTCGCTTCCTCCATTTTCTACCTGCTACTACTAACTCTATCTCCATGGCTGAAGAGGCAGCTGCTTCTTAATGCTGCCCTGCCAGCAGAACTGGAGAGATACAGAGCGAAAAAGCTGGTGAGAAACAGAGAGAGACACAGAGACAAAGAGATTGAAATAGACAGAGACAGGGAGACAGCGAGAGTGTGTTCTAGTTCATGGATTGCGCCCTGTTATAGTGGTCTGAACCTCCTTGGTAGGTCTCACTGTCCACCTCACTACTTAATCACCAGAGAGACAGACATCACTGCGTGCCTTCTAGAGGAGATGCATACCTGTGTGTGGACCCTAGCATGCACGAACATATTCATTTGGATGCAGTACCTGCATGTTTGGCACACAGGCCCAGAATGATGCCTGGTTCTTAAGAGATGCTATGATGTCAAGATGCTATTTGGAGCTGATAAATAGTATCTGAACCAAGGAGAAGTCCACTGAGAATGGTAAGAAGTTGTATAGAAAGATCAGGGCTAGAATGTGATGATGGTTCTCTTAAGACTCTTTGCACTCATATGACATCAGACCACACACCTCCATATGTGGTGAGCCTCCAGAAGGAATACAAGAAGAAGAGAGATTAATAGGAATGAACTTCCAGCCAGCTTGGAGCTGGGTCATGGCCAGCATGGAGGGGAGCTAGCCATTGAAAGGCCTGTCCATGACAGCTATGTAGTTTGGCCCGCACAGGATATGGTGGCTGCCTACCAACGCCGAAGGATTTTTCCTGGGGAAAAGCAATCAGTTAGCTCTGTGTTGTGCCAGAGGACAAAAATAGGGCAGTCATAGCATGGGATCGGAAGGTACATTTTCTTGCTTACTTTTATTTTGCAGTGTTAGAACCCAGGCACTGGGCAAAGTGCTTTCATATTGAGCCACACCCACAACCCATGAGCACAATTTTTTTTTCAATTTACTTTTTAAATGGTGTGTGTGTGTGTGTGTGTGTGTGTGTATGTACAAGTGTACATATGTGCATGTGTGCAGGTGCCTGCAAAGGCTAGAGGCATCAGATCTCCCTGGGGTTAGCAGGCTGTGAGTTTGAATGCTGCTGAACTTCGGTCCTTTGCAAGAGCAGAATATACTCTTCACCACTGAGACATCTCTCCTTCACTGTCCCCAATCCCCACACACACACACTCCTGCTAGGTAGATCTCTGTCCCTCATTTTTTCCATCCTCATAGTTTCATCTTGCTTCTTTCTGGCAAAAGGATTAGGCAGTAAATTGGGCAAGATGTCAACAACTGTATTAGTCCATTTTTCAATATTGCAATGAAATTATCAAGGCAGCATATTTATGAAGAAAAAACAGTTAATGAGTTCATAGTTTAGAAGGTTGAAAGTCCAAACAGTAGAGTGCTAACCCTCATAGAGCTCAGCTAAGCTGATGGTGGATAGTGTAATGGCAGTTGGCACCACACTGACAGGGCTACATGTGACAGAGTGAGGACACTTGGAAGGTACAGAGCCAGCGAAGGACAGTGGTTAGTCTTGTAATCTCATCCTACACCTTGCCTGTTAAACGTTCTACAAGCACAATTACCATACTGGGGATTAAAGTCCTAAACATGAACCCTGAGGAGCACACTCATCACACATGCAGACCCTATTATCAGTGTCGAAATGTTCTTGCTCTAAGGAAACAGCAGAGCAAGATCATATGTAAGGGTCTGAGTTCTAACCAATTTTACTCCAGTAAGAACATCGGAACTCAGGGCCACAGAAATAAGAGGTGCTTATCCAGCTTCTAGAACTCAATGACCCTTGGCCTGTACAGCCTTGAGGCCTGTGGCCTCTTGTCACCCTACCTCACCCTCAGAAAGCAAAGCTCGAGTCATTGTATATCCTCCCTGAAAAGGCCTGGCCAAATGACTCGCAGCCTTTGGGATGATGGTCTGTTGGAGATTTGGGTTCTAAACACTGGAAAAGCAGAATGGAGGAGTTGGTTTGAGCTTCTTGGGCTCAGAAGAGTGAAGACAAGTTCTTCCTGTCAGCCTACCCCTTGCCGCATCCTGGTTTTCCTTGCCTTTCCATGGCTTGGCTTCACTGGCTGCCACTCAGAGAGGGTAGGACTAAGAAGCAAACAGGGTACAAAGGAGGTGTGCCAGGGCAACTGAGTTCTAGGTTTAGGAGACAAAGTCATGGCAGGAAAAACAAATCTATGTGGAAGCCTCCAGCAGCTTTTAGACACCTTGATTAATCATAACTTGCTGCATATTATTTCCCTATAAACAAACTACAATGTTACTCATATAAACAGCTTTATCTTGACAGCTGCAAAATGTCAGGATTTAATGTAGAATGAGCAGAGACACACCATATGTTCCCACTCCAGGCCTGGAACACACCAGCTTACAACATACTGCCTTACTCCGAAGACGTGGTTACAAAAGAGGCCTGGGCTTCTGCCTTGCCATGGCTGGCCCGCTGCTTCTTAGGCCTCAGCCCCTGGTTTCCTGTACTAAAATGGCTCAGAAACAGCTCAGAGGAAGGCTCTGCTCTGAGGGTGGGAAGCGGCAAGCCAAGTGGCACCTGGCAAGTGTGGCTGCAGTTGGGTTGTCATATTTTTTTAAATAACTGACTCCAATAAATACAGGTGTACCACATGGGGAAACCCATGGTGATAGTATAATTAGGAGAAACAAGGCGATGTATTCCTGGTTTCCTGCTAAGAAGGATGACTTCTACCTTTGCCAACACAAAGCTTATGAAAGATGTGTAACAAATGAAGGCCCCCATGGAAACAAACAGCCAAGGAATAAGTTTGGTGAGGAGATAGATCTGAATATGCTGAAGAAAAGGGGAAGAGGCTGTGTCTTAAGGGGCTATGTTAGGCAGTCAGACTCCCCTATGGTGACAAAATAGCCAAGAGAGATTTCTCAAAAGGAGGAAAGGTTTATTTCAACTCAGGGTTTCAAAAGTCTCAGCCCCAGTCAGCTGGCTCCACTGCTTCTTGGCTGTGGTAAAGCAGGAGATCATAACAGGAGACAGTCTTAGAGAATGGCCACTCAGCTCATGGTAGCCAAGAAGAAGAGAGTGAGATAGGAAGGGGCCAGACAAGCTGTCTGGCAACACACTTGCTCCAACTAGGCTATATCTTCCATGTAGCATCATACTACGGAGCTATCAAAGCATTTACACTTTGTTGTATGAGGTTTCTGGCCTAGCTTTCGGGCCTAGCCCAGAGGTTTGGACCCACCTGCAGCCCTCCTGCTGCCTAGCACCAAAAAATCACACAAAGCTTATATTAATTTTATGCTGATTGATCTAGGGCCCAGACACATTGCTAGCTAGCTCTTGCTCTTAAACTAACCCATTATTCTTATCTTGTTCAGCCATACAGCTCTGTATCTTTTCTCAGAGCAGCATAGTTGTCCTCTGCATCTGCTGGCTTCCGCTGGTGTCTCTGTGGCTTCTCTGTGGCATCTCTGCTCTATTTTTCATGTTCCCCGAGTTTTCTTTGTGTGGTAGCCCCGCCCACACTTCCTGTCTGCCTTTGGCCAATCAGCAATTTTATTAAATCAGTAGGTGGGACAATTATTTACAATGTAACAACACAATTCTACAATACTGATTAGGTCATAGCCCCCAGCATGCACTAACACCTCCTCCCAAAGCCTATCATTCAGCAACACAAACCCAGGATATTAACTCCCAAATATATGATACCTCAACTTCAAACCAGACCAATATTTTTTCTTCCCAGAGAGAAGGAAACAGTTCAACCCATATCTGAAGCTATAAGATATGTTTTAGTGGACAAAACTGTTTCTGAATCAGTGTCTATACAGTGTCTTCTGTATAGCATATTTATGCTAAAAGACCTGTAAACCAAAAGTCAATCTAGACTTGCATTAGAATCCTGCCATGTCTATTCACTTGTGTTGTCTATGTCTGTTCTTGTTTTAAAACCATAGAGTTGAGGAGCCATATCAATATGAGGATTAACTTTGATTGTCAACTTGGTTACTGTAGTAGGATTGTATTTTGTTCCATTGTAAATAATTGTCCTGCCTACTGGTTTAATAAAAATGCTGATTGGCTGAAGGCAGACAGGAAGTGTGGGTGGGGCTACCAAAGTAAGAAAACGCAGAGCATTTTAGAGCAGAGCAGAGATGCCAGAGAATCACCAGTGAGGAGAGATGCTGCAGAGATGGCAAGAGACACAGAGGAAAGAAGTTGAAATGCTGCTGAGAAAAGGTACCAAACCACATGGCTAAACAAGATAAGAATCATGGGTTAGTTTAAGAGTAAAGAGTTAGCAAGTTACATGCCTGAGCCCTAGCCTGGTCAGTGTAAAAGTAATGTGTCTGTGTGATTCTGTGGGACTGTGAGTCTGCAGGTCAGAAGCTCAGGGTTAGACTAGAAAGTCTGGCCAGAAACCTCATACAACAGCTTACATTAAGAAATACTCAGGACACTGACAAAGCTCATCTCTAGGTGTGTCTGGGAAGGTGTTTCAAGAGATGACTAGATCATATGTGTTCTGACTTCATGAATAGATGAGTCCACTCATGGAGTCTTAATATGAAATACTCTGAAGTGGTGAAGTGGAAGTAGGGACCCAGCTGAAGAAAGCTGGTCACTAGAGGTATGCCCATGGGGCTCTCTTGCCCTGGCCATCACTTCTAATCCCTTTCCCTGATTTCTGCCCACTGTGATATGAATTGCTTTATTCTGCCATGCCCCTCTCTGCCACACTGGACCAATTACCACTGAAGCTGTGAACAAAAATTAGCCACCCTCTAAGTTGTTCCTCTCAACAAATATAGAAAATTGATGTGGGTGATTTGGAGTTATTGCTACCCAGCCAAGTGGTCTCACATCCTTTGAGCTGGTATCTAGGAGGGATTTGGACAAGTCTGGAAAAACTTGGTAGAGAGATCATGGAATGCTATAAACAGAGTCCAGTAGATTATTTTGGTGGGAGCTTGAAAGATAAAGCTGATCTCAGAAATGTAGACAGTCATGAAGCTTCAGACGGGAACACTCCCCTGAGAGCTGGGCCAGAGGCCATGCACGTTACAGTGTGCAAATAACCTGTCTACATTTTGTCTTTGTCCTGAGATTGAGGGCAATATGAATGGATTAATTTATCTGGTGGTGGAAATTTTAAGAAGGTCTTAAATGGTTTTTGGCAAGGTTAATAATGAGAAACGAGAGCAAAAGGCAGAATAGGAACACTTGAAAGATACATGATTTGGACAGAAAAGGAATATATTTAAAGTTGTGAACAAGGAGAAAACATTATTGTCAAAGAAATTAAATTGTCCATTAAAAAGAAGCCAAGCACTTTCCCCTTGGACAGTAGAAAAGATGCCTTGAGGGCACATCTCAGGGCCTGGTCTGATGCTATAGGATTAACCTTTTGTATAGTCTTGCTTTTCTCCTATCTCCCCCTTCTACCTGGATCTTAACAGCCCCAACAAAAGCAATTTGCTGCGGAAAAAAGTTAATTAAGCCCACAGTTCTTGTTTTCAGTCTATAATTGTGAGAAAGTCACAAGATAGGATCCTGAGACATCTAGTCACATGGTATCTATAGCAAAAACTCAGAAAGAAATGATTTAATTTGTACATCCCTGTCTCAGCTTGCTTTTCATACTCTTCTGTACTTCAGGATTTCCTTCATAGAAAGTGGTGCTGCCCACAGTGGGCAAGTTTTCTTACCTCAATTAATGTAATCAAGATAGCCGACCTCAAGACAATACCACAGGACAACTTGAGATAGACAGTTCGAGATTTCGTCAAGTTGGTAATTAAAACTAGCTACCACAATGACCCCATTCCCCTCTTTGGACTAATAGCTATATTGTAACATTGTTCATTTGAAGTATGTGACGTGCTTTTGATTTTAAAGATGCTCTTGGCTAAGAACTTTGAGTCTCAGAGGACTTTTAAGCAATGCTAGAACTAAGATTATAGAGTGCACATGAATCTTTTGATGGCCAGGCAGTAGAGTTTATTATTTAAAGAGAACTATTTGGTCATTAACTCATTTGTATCCAATACCTATAATACTAGTAGAGCACACCTGGAGTATGTCAGTGAGGTTTGATGGTCAGTCTTCACTGTAACCTTGATTTGATTTGGAATCACCATGGAAACACATCTTTGAATGACCAGTTCTAGAGAAATTTAACTGAAAAGGGAAGACCCATCCTGAGTGTGGGCATCACTATCTCAGGCTAGGCAATCGTAAGGGAAGAAAGAGAGCTGATCATGAACACTGTCTCCCCGCTTCTTGACTGTGGGTACAGTGTGGCCAGTGGCCTCACACTCTTGCCACTGCACCTTATACACTACATTCTGTTGAACTAGAAGTCACAATGAATACTTTGTCCCTCACGTTGTTTCTTGTCAGATTTTAGGTCACAGCAAAAGGAAAGTAATATAGCAGGACTCTCAGGGCATGATTAGATCATGAGGTTTTCAATCTAATAAATAGATAAATCACTTCATGGGGATTACAGTAAAACAGTTATGTTATAATTGTAGGATAATAAAGGTAGGAGATGGGGCCTACTTGGAGAAAGTACGTCATTAGAAATATGTCCTTAGGGGATATATTTTACCTTATCCTCTGTCTTTCACATCTCTGCTTTCTGGCCATCATGATGTAAACTGTTCTCTGCCATGTCTCTTCATGCCACAAAGAACTGACACCTCTAAGACTGTGAGCCTAGATAACTCATATTTCTTGAGTTGCTTCTCTTAGGGGTATTTGATTATAGGAATTATAAACAAATTAATGCACTCACAGATCACAGGACCACAGAGCTGAAGTATGTATTATCTGACCCTTGACTAAACAAGTGAGTTGTTCTCTGCTCTGTGTCCCTCCTAACTTAGACACTTGAGACGTGTATAAGGACTATCAGCAGGCAGCCAGTGAGTTATTCTCTTTTTCGGGCTCCAGAGTCCTGATTCACTTTTAGGATAATACTGTCCACACCTTACTGAGTTGACAATACTACTCACCCAGAGAGGGACATGCAGACTCGCAGCACTCTCAGGCTTACTACTATGACTTGATTCTGAAGTGGACAGAATTAATTTGTCCTGGGTAGTTGCTCCATAAAGAAACTGTCCCTGTCTTTAGACCGAGCAGATGTAATCCTCTGCCTCTTTTCTAGATTCCCAGCTATGTGGTGGGTATGGAAGCCCCCCTGTTGACTAATGTGAGTGTTTGTTCATGTTGCTCATGACTAAAGAACCCTAAACAATGTCAGCAGATTCCCCCTGCCCCTGCTGCCTTAGAGTCAGGTGTAGACTCAGAGTCTCCACAGATATCTCTTCAGCTTGGTCCTGGCTCACTTGCAAAGCCTCACTCTTTATACTTTCTGACATCTTTATTTGTGCCCAATGACCACCCTCTGCCCCACCAGTTCTTCTCTGGGGTCCAGGCATGATGTTTAGGTTTAAATAGAGGCTAAGTGGTATGCGTAGCTATGCAGTCTTGAACAAGGTGAAGTCCTTCCCACCACAGACCCACAATCATTACTCTAGTCTTTTTTGAAAGATGGTCTGGCTAGTTGCCACAACTGTCTGGAGTCTCTTTCTTTTAGAGAGACAACCCCCAATCCCTTGTCCTTTGGCCAGCACCAGGGTCTCAGCTTTTTCCTTTTCTAGGCTAAAACTCCTAGACTTGAGATTTATGGTCTCAAAAGTTTGTTAGTCAAAGGGAATAGTGCAAGTCTCTTAGATCATGTCCCTCCCACACCTGGACTGTTAAATTCCACAGTATTTGTGGTTTTGTGTATTGTAGGCTATTTTTTCTCTCTAATTTTCTATGAGCTTGTTGCTGGGAGACTTCTTTTACTTGTATATATCTCAGAGTACATCAACGCCATTGTGTGTTTGAATGGATGGACTTATTCTACCATTGGTGTTGTGTTAACTGCTAAGCTATCATCTTGTTCCAGCCCCTATAGAGCTTCACCCTCAGAATGAAGCAGGCCTTTCTGCTGATACTCTGAGTATATGCCTTGGCTATGTTTCCTGGCTCCTGGTCCCTCAGGCTCAGGACTTGGCTCCTGCTCCCTTGGGCCATTCCAGTCTTTTTCCTCTCCTCATCTCTGTCCTGACTTTCACCACTGAGGTCCTGACCTTTTATTCTCAGTTCTACAGTGGCTGGAAGTTCTGCACTCAAACATCGCAGCTCTTGGCCAGAAACCTGCTGAATGATACTAGATAGGACAATGTCCAGTCCCAAAGCCCCTGAGGGAGGCATAAACCTTCCAGATTGCTTCTTTTCTCCCTCCCTTCCTCCCTCTTTCTTACCTTCCTCCCCCTTCCCCCCAGCATGGGCTCTGTCTTTCCTTTAACAGAATCTACAGTATAACATAGTCTTGTCTTGAATTCTCAATCCTGTTTCTGTCTCCTCATTTGAATTACTGGTATGTACCAGCATGCCCAGACTGGGTTTATCTACCTTCTATATCCAAATCTATAATATCCTGGTCTGGCTTATCCCCCCACAATATGTGGTCTGGCAGCAGGGTAGTTTTGCTGTGAATCCTCTTGGGAATGCACAACTGACAAAGTTTATCAGAACAGCCTGAGCCCAGATCCCAGAGCTCCTGGCCTATCTCCCTCTCTAGGAATCCAGAACTCTTGGTGCTTCAGGACTATCAAGGAGAGATTAGCATTGTGAAGATTTGCGGGCTTGTAGGGAAGGAGCTAAATCTCTCCGTGTTTTACTTCTTCTTAGTGTCCACTCTCATGATGGGCCAGTGCCTTTTGAATGTAAGATCCTGTTTGGATGTCAGTCTTATGGGTGTATTCTCTCCAATTTTCTTGTGCCAGGAGGACTATGAGAATGTGAAAAACATCCCACATCCTAATCCCACTGTCTGGGTCAAGAAGGGATCTTGGTTTCTTTCCAGTTGGTGGAGTCTTCCAAAGAGCAGATTGTCCTAACTCAGCTCTACAAACCCAAACCCAGCCTAATTATGCCCAAATAAGGCTTCATCCTCAAGATAAAGACAGCCTTCTAGGCTTCTGAACTTACATCTGAAGGTGATTGACAGATGCAGGTCCCTGCTGCCAGTAACTTCTCCGGAAGCCATGAAGTCAAAACAGATCTGGGGGGTGAGAGAGAATTCTGGAAAGAATATGAACAAACACGTTGAAGTGGTCAGGACAGGCCTACAACTGTCAAACAGACTAGATTGTTTCTACAAGCCTTTAGAAATTCCCTGGAGATCTGAAAGTTCTGTTCCAGAAGTGACCTCTCCAAGCCCTCCTCTTATGCCCAGAAAATGCAAAATATGCATCTGACCACACACCCTGTATCTGATGTTGGATCTTGGTTTCTATGGCCCTGATGGAATGGAAGGAGATGTGGCCTAAGACCATCACTCTGTCTTCATACATCCTGGTTTGCCTGAGGTTGGCAACTCACTTCACTAGCGTGTAAGTTTTCCATGATGGTGTGGAACTGGCAGCCAGTGAGTTAGATACCGTCTCTGATCCAGCCCCTCTTTCCTTCACTATGCTCCCAGCACAGTGGGACACAGAGGTTGTCTTTTTAGTCTCCAGTCTTTCATGTTGCTTTGTTTTGAAGACTTGACTCTAGAACTCAAAATAATCTTGGTACCTAAAATGGATATACATGAAGTAGCCAAAATCAGTTTCCAGTCCTTTTCAAGTAGACCCTCCCCATTTATGCAGAACCAGGGCTTCTTGTTGAAGATGGCAAAGGAATGAATCATTCATCCATGTCTCAGGAATGTGACTGTGCTTTCTGCACACTCGCAGTATGCATGCATACATCTGTGGGCATATGGTGACCAGGAGAGTGCAGTGTGAGTCTAAGATGCTGTGACCTGTTGGTGGATCTGATATATAGCCTCCTCGCACCTTCAAGTCCAGAAGTAATTGATGACAGAGTAAACTAGTCCCACAGGGGTGGGGGGAGAGCTTGGTGTCAGCTGAGATTTCTCAAGGTGTTATCAAGGACTTCATGGCTTTCCTGATGCTGATATGGTTTGCAGGGCCCAAGCAATGGCATGGTTTATCCAAGCCAGGGTCCTTCCAAAGTCATTGCTATTGTTCTGAAAATGTACATTTCTATCACTCTTGGGAGCTGCCTGGCTTTTCTAATCATGTTCTCCTTAGACTGATGTTGAAATCGGCACTTCATCTCCGTGAAAAATAAAACCAGCTTTTAATACATTGATAAATGTACCTCATAAGATATGAAAATTCTGAAAAATGGAGGAGAGGTCAAGCAGAAGAAGAAAAAAAGAGGAGGAGGAGCCTATTTCCTTCTGGTTGTTTCCCTCTTGTTATAGCTTGTGAAGTGATTCTAAGTGGAATCAGGTCATGTGACCTAAGTCTTCTGCAAGGAAGAGAGCCTGTTTCTATAGTGTGTGTGTGTATACACATGCACTCATGTGTATGAGCATGTGTGTATAAAAGAGATCACCTTGACCCAGCCCAGCATGCACAAATGCTCTGTTATTTCAAACCTGTCCCGGGGCGCATTCAGACTCCCTTTATTCCTGGTTTTTAGTCTTAATATTTCTCACCACCTTCTATTTTTAATAAAATTTTAAAAAATGGTTAATAACTGCATTGCATGTGAAATTCAAAATAGATACCTTGTTGAAAACTCAGTAATTCAGTCTTCTCTGCACCCCTCTTCATTTCTTTTAAGGCAGCCATGGTGACTACCATAACAATTGCTAGACTACTCTGAAGCAAAATTCTTCTAGCAGCCCTGTTAGGTAGGGCTTTTGTTCTGTTTTGTCTTTAAGGACTGATATTGTCTCTTGTTTCTTTCATGTCTGAACAACATCTTTCAGCAAATTTATCTTTCTGGGCCAGTGTTTTCCAAGAAAAGACACGTCTTTCATTGCTCCAAGCCTCCCCACTACTAATGTCTACTCTCCCTTCCTGCTCTCCAAAGTCCTCTCCTCCTTTGTCCCCTCTGGTCTCACAGTAATGCAGTGCCTGGCAATTTTGTCTCAATCTTCTCTCTGAAATGCTTAAATCATCCCAGGCTTTGACATCTCTGCCCCAGGATGCCACACTCCTTCCCTGAGCATCTGTCTCCTGCGTCCGTGCTTGGCCAGTCATGGAGAAAGAGCCCATTTCGTTTCTGATCTCTGCTCTTGGCCATTTACTCTCTCATCTTTTCTACAACATAGCTCTGGAAATGCCCTGACCCATTCTCTCAACTTCAGCCTTCACTTACAATCCTCCTGGACACAGGCATCGTATTACTCTCTGGTGAGCTGAAACTCAAGGCTTTAGCCTTGTGTGTG
Organism: Sigmodon hispidus; assembly: GCA_004025045.1. Classification (NCBI taxonomy): domain Eukaryota; kingdom Metazoa; phylum Chordata; class Mammalia; order Rodentia; family Cricetidae; genus Sigmodon; species Sigmodon hispidus. The sequence goes on from PVIH01003868.1 coordinate 87,035, forward strand.
TGTGTGTGTGTGTGTGTGTGTGTGTGTGTGTGTGTGTGTGTGTGTGTGTGTGTGTGACATGTATGGGTGCTGTCATTCCTCAGACACTGCCAACCTCACTCACCAAGTAGGCTAGGCTGGCTAGCCAAATACAACCACATCTGGCTTTTGTATGGGGGTTCAAGAGATCTATCTCAGGATCTTCTGCCACCATAGCAAACATTTTTCTGGATGAGCTAGTTCCCTGGACCCAACTTTTAGCTTTTTAAGAAATTAGTCCCACCATTCTTGAGCTACCCCTAAGCCCTCCAGACACCAAATTCTTTCCTCTCCTTTCTCCCACATTTCAGCAACTGAGTTCCATTCATTTCCATTGATGTAGCTTCCATGTCATGTCCAGACCTTTATGCACTTGATCAGAATGTTGTCAGCCTTCTCCTAGCTGGTTCTGCTTCTTTCTCCTGAAACAAATTCTTCAGAATAAAAGTCTCAAGTAGAATTTTACCACCTGATCTCTAAAAAAGGTTTTGTGGGTTTGTTCCTAGTTAAAGCTGCTGTGAAGCAGAAAAGGGTCTATAGGCCTACCCCTACTTTCTTACTTGGTCTCAACTACCAGAAGTAAAGACTAATACATATTTTTCTTAAAAACTATATAGCAGAAAGAAAGCAATTTTTTTTACTCTGATGTCTGAGTTAATTTCACAGGCCCTCAATTTCCATTTTCATATATCTGCTATGCATTATGGTCTTACTGCTGAGGCGTTGCAGCATGCAGTACCTGAGACCAAGGAATCCTGTCTAATTCTGCTGGTGATGGCAGAATCCTGAACCCCCCCCCCCAGGATGCTACTCTCTTTCCCTGAGCATCTGTCCCCCATGTGTGTCTGTCCTCTTTCTCTCTCTCTGTCTCTCTCTCTCTGTCTCTGTCTCTCTCTCTCCCCCTCCCTCCGTCCCTTCCGTCCCTCCCCCTCCCTCTCTTTCTCTCTCTCTCTCTCTGTATACAAATGCAAAATTGATACAAAATTCATGTAAAAGTTAGAGGACAGCTTTGTGGAATCTATTCTATCCTTTTGGCTTTATGTGGATTCTGAGGATCAAATTCAGATTTTCCGCTCCCATAACCAACTCCTTTTCTAGCTGGGCCATCTTACCAGCCTTGGAGAAGTTTTTATATCCCATTGAAACATTGAGTCTGCATTCTCATTAATAACCTGTTTTGTGGGTTAAATGAAGTAATACACGTAGACTGCTTAGCCATTGCATAATGTATAACAGTGCCAAACAAATATTTCCTCTTGTATTTTCACATATGAACTTTATTCTTAAGAGAAACTGGCATGTCACTGCTAATTGACATATGCCTTATCTGTTTCTTTATTTTTGATTTGGAGGTTGAATTTAGATCCATCTGAAAATCCACCCTGTATTTGATTCCTTCTCCAAAGCTTTTCCATGACAACAACTTAAGAAGAACTCTTTTTTTGTTTTTTTAACTTTATTTTTATTTATTTGCCTTGGTGTTTTGCCTGGAACTGGGAACTGGAACTACAGACAATCATGAGCCACCATGTGGGCGCTGGGAACCGAACCCCAGTCCTCTGGAAGAACAAACAGTCAATGCTCCCAACTGCGAGCCATCTCTCCAGCCTCCTCAAGAAGAACTCCTGAGCTATTGTAATGGTAATACTGGGTCATTGGACATGTCTTGACTCATAGAATGCATGATACAAAGGTGGGCCCTAACACACACTTGGACTTCTGTTCCTAATATTGCTGACCTCAGTCCTTTTAAAGAAACAGTCAGGAAGGACTGAGATTCTTGGAGCACAAGCCATGGGATTGCTAGCACATCTCATGCCTTCTCTTCTCTGCAGCCACCTCTGTATAAAAGTCCTGGACTCATGCAGAGGAGAAGGTGTAAGGAGAGAGGAATGGCATTTCGGTCATGTGTGCTGTTTGTGTGTGCTCAGACACGGCTTTTTCTCATAGGCTGCCAGTGTAGTCCTATGTCCCACTGAGAAGGTCATATCCTCCTGAGGACCAAGGAACACTAAGCTAGTGTGTGGCCAACAGTCTCCCTTCCCAAGCACAGCCATTACAATTGGAGTTAACACTCTATGGAGGAGTTTGCTATGGCTTCGTAGACACGTGTCCAGTACAACCACTTCCCTTCCTTCCCTCCACAACCTCAAAGGAAGTGGGCCAGAGGCTGGCCCTCCCAGGTGGAAGGAATCCTAATCATACCTACTTCTGTTTTGTTCCTGACACCAAAATTACAGAGGTACTACTTGCCTGAACCCTGGGAGACGCTCTCTTGCTGTCTCCTCTCTCTTCACCACATACCTACTGCTGAAAGATGAAGAGCTGGGGGAGGGGATGAGTTTCCCTTTCCCTTGTTAACTGATACAGGCTGAGGTGGGGGCCAAGGATGACTTAGAAGTAAGTGTGAGTTATGGTTTTCCTTGGAACCTTTATCTTTCTCTGTCCCTGGAGGCCCTACCTCTCAGAATCTCACTCATCCCCCAAGGAACACTGTAGCGGGATTCAAGTGTCCTTTGGGGAAGCTTAGAGATGTATCTCTAGGGTAATCAGACCCTAAGTGGGGCATGGCCAGACCCCATTGAGCCAATGGGACTCCGACCTTCCTCCCTGTTTGTCCCTGCATTCTCGGGGGAGTGGTTGAACTATCGCTTGTGGGACATTTCCATTCTTCCAAAATTGTCTTAAGGTTCAACTTGTATCAGTAAATGTTTATATAACTCCTTAATAAATATTAATCTTTTATATGATATATTACAAATAAACATTTTGCAATATTATAGCCCCGAGAGCTTTTGTGCCTCCCCTGACCCCCAGGAACCACTAAACAAGGCTGCCGTAAGGAAAGAGACATGTAAGGCATCACAAGGATAGGGATTCTAGGTGCCACAGTCCCCTGTAGAGAAAGTTATCTAAACATACATGAGACTGTATACTCATATATGCATATTTGTGTGTGCCCGCTCATCATGATTAGCCTTATTATAATCATTCTTGTATTCATAAGTCCATTATCTTGGAGAATTTACATGTCTGATACTTGATTTCTATTATCTGTCTAATGGAATGGTTTTACTCATTCCTTGAGAATTTCATAATGCGCACAGCATATTTTAATGATATTCATTCGCTACTCTTTCTCTTACCGCCTCCCAGATCCCACCCCATCTGCCTCACCCTTAGAGATTTCATACATTGTATCTGGATCATAATCACCCCCACGGTCCCCAACTCCTCCCTGCTCCATCCACACTCCACAACTTCATCTTCTCTCTTGCTTCTAACAAAGAGGCTCTTCTGAAGCAGATGCACGTCTTGGTCATCTGGCTGGTACATTCCTTCTTCCCCTCTTCTGCAGTGCTCTCTGAGCCTCAGGTAGAGGAGTTGTCTTATACGTGTATTCCTTGGAAGCAGACATCCCACAGTCTGTTGATCTTTGCATTTTGACCAGTTGTGGCCTTTCCTGAGTGCTGTCTGCCTTGGTGAGCTGAAGGGCTACACTAATCCGTGGGCATAAGGCTAAACATTTAGAAGCAGTCAGGGAACTATGAGTCCTACACTCTCTTCTGTGTTTCATTCTCACTGATCACAGGTACTTGGCTAAATGTGCAGCCTCAGCCTTATCCCCTCTGATGCAGTGGGCCTTACATTCCGTTAGGTGGCTGGCGGTGAGCATCAGGGTGTAAGTGGCTGGGGGTCAGCACAAGGGTGTAAGTGTCCTTGCCAAACATCTTGCCATGCTGACCATTCTTAGAGTTTGTTGGCATGACTGCAGGATAGATCCATTGCTTTTCTCTCATGGCAACTTGATGGCTCCTCCCCAAACCATGTGATTTTCTTCCATTTTCCCATCACCACCTGCCCTTTATCCATGACTTTTTTTTTTTCTCTCTGAATTTTTTAAAAAATCATGACCAATTTTAGATAAAAGAAAACAGTCAGGAAGGTAACTGTAATAAAGCATTTTTAAAATTAAAAAAAAATGTAGAAACAAAGACATTTAGAGCATTATCTAAAAATCAATTTATATAAAAGGGGGGAAATCACGTTGTTATTATCTTAACAAAAGAACTATACTAATAAATGTTACTGACAGGGTGGTCAAGAGGGCACAGATGTAAACTTTTTTCTATTTTTTTAATGGATTTTTGGGTAAAACTACAAATACTCTAAAAAAATAAGATGTATTAATTTTTAAAGTCCCTAAAAGCAAAAATCCAAGATCTCCATGCATGCCTTCAGGGCATGGACCCCTTGCTCATTTCTCTATCCCCAGCCTGGGGCTGTGGCCGGAAGAGACAGGAAGGAAGCGCTTTATCACACTGTGATGTGAATCCTGCTTTATTTTAATGTGACTGCAGGAGACAATGGAGCTCAAGGAAAAAAGCCTGGATCTAGAGAGTTCTGTATTTAAATTCTGGTTTTACTTTTTATTCACTTATTTTTGCCTCAGACAGATTACTTAACCCATGTTACTATATCCTTGGTCGTGGAACATGGAAAAGATTCTATAAGTATTGAATTACTCGTGAGAGCTCAGTGAAGAGTATAGCAAACCAATACTGCCTGTTTCACTGTGAAATGATTGCTTCAGGTCCTCATTGCCACGCGGCCTGCCAAACAAACAAGTTCTTTGTGACTTTTAGGGAATAAGTAAGAGATGATTATGTTCTTAACAAAATCATTACACTTATTTATTTACTGGGGTGGTGGTGGTGGGCATAGCACAGCATGCATCTGGACATTAGGCAACAGCGTGCAGGATTGCAGGAGTCAGTTATTTTTCTTCACTATGTGGGTCCTGGGGACTGAACTTCAATCATCGGGCACGGCAGCAAACACCCTTACCCCCTGAGCTACCTTGCCAGTCTCTGACTGTGTTCTACACTAGATAGTGTAAAGCAAATGGATGATCAGATTCTTACTTGACTTAATTAATTTTTAAGTTGGCATGGAAAGCAATGACAAAATGATGAGTTTCATTTAGACATGTTTCTATATATCTAGATATAAATAGATAGTATACTTTGCTTATCAATCTGGCTCCTATCTCATTCTTTGTTGTTCACTTTCTTCTTCCAAAATAATCTTTCTTCAGCTTTCAGATTTCATTGTCATTATCACATATATACATTATATATGTGATATATATGATATATACAATATATGATATATAGATATATATATCAAATGTGTTGTATATATGCTGAAATATATATAGTCTTTCTCCATTGCTCTTTCTCCACCCATCCTCTCTCTTTTAGCCCCCTTTTACACTTTATAGAGTGCCCCTTCTATTTTTATGACAGACAGACACACGTATGAATCTAGATTCCACATAGAAAGAAAAAGTGATGCTTGTCTTCTTGGTTCTGGCTCCTTTTTTCCTTGGCTGATGATCTCCATTTTTACCCATTTCCCTATACACAACATATTTTCAATCTTTATATGGCCAAATAAGACTTCCTTGTGGTTTTGCACCATATATTTTTTTTAATCCATTCATTGGCTGATGGCCATGTAGGCTAGTCCCTTCCCTTGCTGTTGTGAATAAGGCTGTTATAAACATGGACGTGCACATGTCTCTCTGACATGCTGCAAGGTCAGAGTAGTTAGGAACCAGGACAGGCGGAGAGCATTCTCTGTCACATGGAGGAAGCTCATCAAATGTTAGTTGACTATGAGGTACCAATGCTTAACTGTTTGTGAGCTATTAGTATTTTGTTATATAGAGTTTTCTATGCAATGCAACATCAGAACACCTTTCTCTTAAGGCACCATGTTAGAGGATTGGGTTTCCAGTGGCTTAATCACACCCATGCAAATCCCTCTGGTAGAACACATTTACAGGGCTCCAGCTTTTTTGCAAGGGAGCCTGGGTGAAATTTTTTTCTCTGTGCCTAGAGAGAGGAAAGAAAAGTATTCACAGAGCCCAGTCCCTACACAGCCACCTTAACAAAAGGCTGCAATTTCAAAGGCGATTTTTCCCCCAATGCCATCCAATTCCATGCTGGTGAAAGTGAATTGCCTAAGTGCTTTTGTTTGAAAATAAAATATTGATTATTTCAAATAGTGGCTGGATTGAAAGACTAAAAAGAGAGAGGGTGATCTGCTCGTAATTGAAAGAGAGAAAAGCAGTTTCTTCTGTAATAAATTATTTGAAGTTGAGTTTCAACATTTTAATGATGATAAAGAAAACCATCTCATTCACTCTGGCCAGTCCCCATAGAAAATGTTCTTGTCTCAAACTATAGATAAAAGTGCCCAAAGTGAAAATCTATTTCCGTCTGCAAGCGAAAAGTAGAGAATGATGTAATTTTGCCGAAGGATGAAAGCCTGGAGTCTCTTTGAAAGGCAGAACTATGCAATAACTCCTCTTAGATCCATAACCACATACCACAGTATAGATGCATCTCACTCCTGGGAAGAATTTCATCAGAACAACTGGCCTGACAGACAGACGGCCAGATGGAATATTTTCATCTCCAGCCCACATAGCCTAAACCAACAGTAAGAACAAGTGGGCTGCAGTCGCTGCTAAGGGAGAGTTCAGGCACTCTCAGTATTTGTTTCATTCAGCAGGAGTGGCCTCGTCCATCGATAGCACTACTTTGAGTTAGATAATAATTGTGTGGCTCATTAGGTGATCTTCATAACAAATATGTCATCAAACATCCTAAGTCACAGCCTGGTCTCAGATGTACAGAGGTGACCAGAATATGCTTCATTATCCCTCGCCTTCAGGTCTCTTGGTCTGGGCACAGGACTGGGGCTACATGGCACCTCTCATTCCTTCAGGTGCAGTTTCTTCCTGTAGGCCTTGTCATTTCTCCCTGTAGGCACTTGTCTCTCTTCTTGTACTAATAGACAGAATCACAGTGTCCTCCAATTACAAATTGTCCAGAGAGCTATGGATGACCCTTAGAATGCTTCCACATGGTGTCTGTCTGTCTTGTTAGCTCATGGAAAATATTTTTTCTTTCTCTCGTCTTTTCTTGTCATGCCACAAGTTGGGCAAGGGGCCCCCAATGGCAATGCTAAGCCTTGCAGATCCATCAAAAAAAGACTCAGGAAGTAAAGTCCTCACAGAGCGATTCTCATGGGCTAAGGTCACATCTGTTTCAGTATTTCCCTTTATCCTCACAAAGAACCAGACAGAGAAGGTATTGCTTTCCTTTTCCGGAAAAAAAAAAAAAAAATGATGCTATTTAAGGAGTTTGGACCATGGATCAAGGTTACACAGCTGGCAGGGGTGGTGTTGGGGTTAGAACGAATCCCAGCTCTTTCTGGGTGCTGCCTCTACCCTTTGGGGGGTGTTGGACAAAAGATGCAAAAGATGCAGAGATACCAGTGTGGCCCATCACCAGGATAATGCAGCCCTAAAGGAGAGAGGCATCCAGATAGCTGCCTCTAGGATCCTATACCCCCTCAGGCTTCACCAATCTCTGCCTTTTCATCTTGGTCTTCTACCTACTTTCTTGCCTGGAAGCTCTTGGGGAAGCCTGGGAAGATGTGTGGCCAACTGCATCTATTGGCCCTGCTGGATGGGATAGCCATTGCTCACTGCTTGAAACCCTTTCGTGGAGAAGGATTTCTGATTGTGTTCTGCTCCACCCTCCTGCTCACTCAGCCCCACTGACTTCCCTTCTGTTCTTTGAGTGGAAAACTGCCAAGGAGAAATGGCAGCAAATTAGAATTCAGAGCAATCCTAGGGGAGAAGAAGATTTTGGGTTCTACCAATCTTTGTGGTTGTATCCTGAAGTATGGCTGCATTCTGCTATTTAAAGCTTTAAAAAAAAATCCTTTTAAGTTTGTTTTTTTATTTATAATTTTTGAGTGTGTGTGTGTGAGAGAGAGAGAGCATGTGAGAGTAGGGGGAGGAGGAGGCGGGAGAGAGGGAGGGAGGGTGGAAGGAGGGAGAGAGAGAGAGAGAAAGAGAGAGAGAGAATAGCCAAAGCACATGTGGAGATCACAGGACAGCTCTCAAGGGGTGGGTTCTCCTTCCACTGGGCGATCAGGAGGGTCAGCTCAGGTTGGCATTTTCTGGGGCTAGACCATATCATAGTGCCATCTCAGCATCCGGAAGAAGGTGTACCGGTGGAACTCAGAAGCCAAGGATAACTCTGCCTTTGCTCCTGTGGACTCTAGGAGCTGTGTTGAATCCTAACCTTCCTAGGTTGGTGCCCTTACCTTTAGACCAAGTAGCCAGAGGATGTCATTTCTAAGGTGCCTTCAGGGTCATCTGCCCTGGCTCTCTAACTTTGCTTACCGCACAGTTTATTACATCGCATGTTGGAGAAGTCCTTGGGCTTCTGACCTACTTATGAGTCCCTGCCTCCCCCCACTCTGTGTGACAGTCCTTCTCTGGCTTTGTGTCAGAGGAGAATCACTCACCATCAGCCCCGAGAGGTGCCCTGGGAAATGCCCCCCACGGTGTCTCTTTATCCCAGCACAGCTTCCCTCCTCCCCACAGACCTGTGCACTGGTATGTCTCTCTCCAACAACTGCATCCCAAGAGCTGCTGTGTCTCAGGGAAGTGAAGCTATTTTCATATTAGAAAAAAGCACCCAGCACAAAATCCAATTAGTGCTGTCTGGGGACACTAGAATAATTGCAAGTTTCCTTAAAGAGGCATTGAGCTAGCTCCCCGATGCAACACACTGCCAGGTGCTTTAGAGAGTGACACAGGCAACCCTGCAAAACAGCACACAAAACACTGAAGTTCCAAGTGTGTGCACGCGCATGTGTGGCATGTATAGTGTGTATGGCGTGTGCTATGTGTGTAAATATGTGAATGTGTACTTGTGCATGCTTGCGTGTGTTCCTGCTCACATGTGTGAGGCTTTCCCAGTGGCTTTGGTCCTGAGCTGGTCCAAGAAGTGATGATCTAGGACTCTCCCTAGAGTGGGGGAGTTGTCCAGGGTTGGGATGGGTTGACAGAAAGCAATGATGTGCGCCATAGGACATGAGTTCCTGGGCCACACGGGCATGGGGTCCTCTTCTTTACTGGCAAAGTGATGATCTTGGTGGGAGACAGGCTCTGTATACAGTTAAAGAAGGGAAGAAATGCAGAGTGAAAAAGAGAGCCAGGGTGCATGGAGTTTGAGACTCAGGCTTGGATTTTTAAAAAGATGTAAATAGATGGGTCAGTCTTCAAGACTTGATTTCCAAAACAGCATTAACTGAAGTATATGCCATGAATCTTAGTTCTTTTCTTTTCTCCCTCCTTTCTTCCTTTTCCTCCCTCCTTTCCCCCTCCCTCCCTCCCCCTCCCTCCCTCCCTGTTCATTGCCTGTTCATTGCCGCTTCTTCTTGACCTAGTTTCTAAGTTTGCTGGTTCCTTGGCCTTTTGTGTTTGTGTCAAAAGAGAAGAAGGGAAGAAACACCTAAGTTGGAAGTAGAAAAGAAGCAAACTGTTACCCTTGAAGTAGATCAGGATGGGGATTACCTGACAAAGTCCAAGGTCATTGTGCATTTTCCGCATAAAGCATCCAATGAGAACCAGGATCAAAATTTAGAGTTTACATCAGAAGAAAATAGGAAAAATTCTTTATTTTTCTATCGGCTGGTCGCCAAATAATGTTTCCGGTACTTTCTAGCTTCCGGATGCTGTGGATTGCCTCTACGCTAGCTGCACCTGCAGGGCACCAAGGCTCACCACTCCATCAAGAGGACCTGGAGATTGCACAATTTGGCTCTTGTCTCCAGGATACCTGGTCCTCAGCTCTAATTTGTAGTAACCCATGACACCCCTCAGTTCATCCCTGGTAATCAGTCGGTCTTTAATCACCCGCATTATCATTCTTATTAGCATCAGAGCAGAAGCTTGGAATGTGTGGACTTTTCCCTTCAGCAATCCCTGCACCTGTGACCCTATCAGGGCCAGATCTGAGCCTTAATATGTATGAACATTGAGCGAATTTCAATAAGCCATGAAGGATGGGGTTCCTCCAGCTCTCTTTCCCCTCCCTCCTCTCATTCCATCTCTCTCTTTTTTATATAGTTTCATGTACCCATAAGATAGGGACTAGGGGTTTTAGAAGAATCCCCACTTTACAACTGGGCTGCCTGAGACTTGGCATGGGCTGGCAAGACTCAACCTAAGCATCACACCTCCAACCTGTGAGCTTTTGAAGCTTTAGGTCTTAGATTCTACATGCCGATCACTACTTAAATAGGGCGATTCATAAATGCAACTGATCCTAACTTAGGGTCTTCTGATATAAGACTTTCAGCTTTGCATTGCCATTAAAGTCATATGCATTCATCAGAAATCATTTGTAGAAGTTTGAGTTTGAGTCTGAGATGCTGGGCAGACTCCTGGAGTTGTAATATCATCAGTCATGTGATCAGCCGGGGAGACAACTGATCCTCTCCAGTGAGCTGTGTGGCCTAACACTGATGCTGAGTAACATATATTCATATTTTCTGCTTAGACAGGACCTTTCTATCATAAGTCAAGGTAAGTATTTGTATATGGCTGCACCGAACAAACTTAAGATGTTCCCGCTGCTTGGATTTATCCATGGTTCCTCTCCTATCCTGATCATATCATCACCACCCAGCATCATCTTCAGCACTGCTGTCAGGCTCATCTTAGAGACCAACAAACAGCACAGAACTCATGGGAGTAGCAACTGATGGAAGAAAGAAATCCACATTCAGGAAAACTAATGAGCTGAGGTGAGCCGATAGGCCTCCGTGTCCGAGGCAGGGCGCTCTGCTCTGCCACGCACATGTGTATGTGTGAGCCAGACGCCATCTGGATGTCTCCTTTCTCCTCCTCAGCCCAGTCGTGGGCTTCCCTGATTAGTTCCTTCCGCTCACTTGCATCTCGACATTCTCTCTGTCTTGCTGCAAAAACATTCAGGCACAGATTGAGCTGATGAACACATCTCTGAATCTACTCTGTTTACTTTCTTCCTTCCGCTTCCTGTTTTGCACTGGCGGGTGGTCTTCCACCACCGGCAAAGCAGTCAGCTCCTTCCTTTGCGGGATCCCTCCTGCTGAGCGCACACAGAAAACAAGGCACTTCTCACCAGGCACAAGTTCTGTGAAGTCCTCACAGTTTGGCACTGATGAGATGTCGCAACCCTTCCCATCAAACAGGTCGAATAGGGACCTCGGTGGGAGTGTCTGTGAGGCCAAATATCGCCTTGCTTCCTGACCTTGAACGGCTACTTCAGCCTAACAGATCCCATGGGTTCTGGAAGATTGTGGTGCAAAGGGAGCTACAGGAAATGCTTCCCACAAAACAAGGAAAGGGTAGTGTACTGAGGGACCCTTTCCACCTACAGGCCACCTGCTCAGGGCAGTTCCACTAACCCACTTCAGTCTCCAGGGAATGCTTTCTCAGCTTGAGCTGAGCACCTCCGTCTTGGTGATGGATGAGCAAACCCGATTTTCCAGAGCCATACAAGAGAAGACATCCAAGTATTCCTGACCCTGATGCTGGTTTTGGTTATTTAAAGTAGAACAGTTGCCTAATGAGTAAAGCCCTTACCAAATGGAGTGAAGTGCATGATTCCATTCGTATTGGCTTCCAGGACAGACTAAGGTAATCTACCTCAGAAAACAAGGTGAGTAGCCTTGAGAGGCAGAAGTGAGAGAGGATGAGGAAAGGAATTTTCTGGAGTAGGGGCAAAGGCCCTATCTCGACGTGGATCTGAGTTCCAGCACTTAGCAAATGTACACAAAAGGTGACTTCCATAGAATGTAAACTATACTTCAAAATAAAGAAAATTTGTAGTAAATCTTGACATCAAAGTGATGATTTCCATGTGTAAGATTTAGGGACAAGTGTGCTTATGTCTACAGTTTACTTTAAAATACATTGAAAAGATGACAGGTGGGGGGGGGGTAGAGACTAGAGACCTGACAAAGAAAGTCTAAATGTGGAGAGAGAGAGAACCTATTTATTTTACATGACATGAGACTATATATATATATACATATATATGTGTGTATATATATATATATATATATATATATATATCAATGTTGGAACAAAATAGATGGGAAAAATTGTGGCCATAGAAGCCTTTGTCGGGTTGGAGGTGGGTGGAGAATACCTGAGCTTCATCCCTGGACCCTATGTTTTTATTATTGTCTTTAAACAGAGCTGAGGAGTCAGAGACAGGAGGATCCCTGAGCTTACTCATGTGTTAGCCTAGCCTACATGGTAAGTCTCAGGCCAGTGAGAAACCCTAACCCTGTCTCAAAAAGTAAGAAAAAGACACATGCATGCACACATGCTTATTTTTTATCTTAGTATATCACTACTTAAACTAAGAAATTCATAATTTTTTTCTGGCCTCATTGAGTTTAAAAGGTCAGATGCCATAATTTAAATTTATAAGCACCAAGTACTAACAATAGACTCCTAAGACAAAGCTGTATCTTCATCTCATTACAGAGTAAATGTATCTGTAATCAAAATAAATCCCAAGGCCCCATACACCCCATGCGGTGCAGCCTCGAAGCTGGAAGGAAGGAAGATGTTAGGCGCAGAGCATTACAGTTTACAGGACAGTCCAAGGCTTGGCATGCCATGTTCCAGGTGGCATCAGGAGAGAGCACTGAATCAAGATACTTAAGAAAAAAATCCCTCATGAAGCTAAGACATTCATTTTCCAACTCAATAAAAATCAACTTTTCTGAGAAACTAGAATCCTTTCTTAGCAGTGAGGAAATGTCAGCATCTGACCCGCTTAGATTTGTTCAAGGTACCAGCCAGCTCTGTCCTCCAGCTGGCTCCTGCCTCACCTATGTCTCTTGACAGACGTGATCCTTATAGCTGTATAGTCAAGGCAAAGCTATGCTCTTTGTTTATAACAGAGTGGAGGAGGGAGTTGAACATTTCATATGTAATTCATAACTGTGGCTCAAAATCACTTTTGATATCTCCTTACTGAAAAGCTTTGCAGCCCCATAGCTTCACATTGATTGAGAAATGCATTTAAGGAGGTGCAGACAGACATTGGCCAAATGGTAAGAACCAAAAAGGACTCCACCTTCACTTGCCTAGCTTGAAGAACACTAAAGAAATCAAATCCCAAACCTCCAGCAATCGTGGGCAGTTCCGTCTGGCTACCCAGTTCCCTTTCATACCCCAAATACTTCCCTTTAAAGTTCTCCTACCCTCCCTGAACTCTCTTCCTCTTTTTAGGTTATTGCTGTCATCTTCCTGGCTAACTTCTCTTGCTCATGCACACACCCCTGCCTTTAAATCTCTACTTACGCTCATCTACTCCCTTGACTGATCAAAAAGCCCCTGAGAACACAGCTGGGCATTTCTCTCTTAGCTCTTCTGTGTGTTGTAAGGGTCTAGAAGGAAATACTTAAAGCAAGCCTTGACCAGATGGTTGGTGGGCAAGAGGGGTGGAAACTTATAGGGTGATCAGCTTTATTTATGTCTTGTATGTAAACTTTCTTTATACCACTAAATACACAGTAAAGCTCATACAGTGTGTTCCCCCCGGCCCTTCTCTGCCTTTTCTAATATAAAGGTGACTCTCTCCTACAGCATATTAATTGTTCAGCTTCCAGAGGTGTTTTTGGGACTAGATCCATATAATTCCTAAAGCAAAAAAGACCACTAGCGGCGTCTTTTAATTCTTTTTCTAAAAACCTGAATCAACAGCCTGGAGGTAGGCTTGGGAGGAGAACAGGACCCTCTCCACCAGCTGGGAGCTGATCAGACAGAAAGCAGAAGTGGTTGTCAAAAAGGAAGAATTGATTTGGCTGTCAAATGGAGAGCTAGATAAAAAGCCACTCACGTGAGAGCCCCACATTCTTTTAATCAGGGTTGAAATTCCCTCCATGGACCCTCACACCTAGACTCCATATTCAGCATCTTGGGCTGATGGAGGAGGGAAGGAGCAGGTACCCGGCAGTGGGCATAACTCTGCTTTGTTTGTTCTGTGTCCAGCCAAGGGGTTGATCTGAGTGACAGCTTCTAATCTTTCAGTGTGAAGTTGAAAATCCCTGGAAGCCTAGAGAGAAAAAAAACATTCAGTAGGAAACATGGGAGCCCTCAGCTTACAACATCATCCTTCTTGGTCTCATCTCGTACCAGCCTCCACTGCGCATGTGCAGCTCAGAGCCATTTTTTTTCCTTTCCTTCCAGCAGAGAGAGTTTGCAACTGTCTGTGGCAAGAACATAGCTTGATGAGCTGGGTCTGTGGTGCAAGCCTGTAATCTCAGCTACTAAGGATTACAGTACAGGAGGATTGTAAATTCAAGATCTGCCTGGGCTAAGAGTAAGTTCAAGGACTGGAGAAAGAACTCTGTGGTAGAGAACTATCTACCATAGATGAGGCATAATGATCATTCCTTAGTGCTGGGACAACAAAACAAATAAATAAGAAAGAGGAAAGAAAGATAGTTTGGTGACCGTCGCCACTACAGGCAGCTCACGTCTGTACAAAATGACTCAGACTACAGGTCTTTTGAGTGTTCCTTTTGATGTAGACTATTGCAACAAACCAACAGTCTTAGTCTAGGCTTATGCTCAATGTAAACTTGGCATGGGTGTTCCCTGCCATTACCAGATCTGCATTCCTGTGTCTAGCTTTCCTAATTTCTGTTGTACTGGCCTCAGCTGTAGTAAACATAAAAGAAAGATTTGTTTCCAGGGAAAGAGCAGAACTTTCTATCTAGACACCAGCCCTGGCTTACCTGCTGTCATTTATTTCTTTCCTGTGTAATTGATCGCAATCAGTGACTCCCGCATCGTGCCTGGAGGATTTCTCTGAGTTAGCTTGATTTACTGCTCTTCCTGAACCATCATTGCTGGAGTCTAGCATGTGCCCTGAAAACAAAACAAAACAAAACCCTCCTTCCCTTGCAGACATCTTGTAGTTCCAGTGTGGTATGGATGCACCGCTTGGGAAGCATTGCAGTCACCAGCAGAACCATTGCTTCCCTGGTCCCTCTTCTGATTGGATTTATAAATCACAGAGTCCCTGATAAAAAACAGTAGGGCCAGCCTTATCCCCAGAGACTGGAGCATCTTTTCTTAAGGGTCCAGTATTGCACAGCACACATCCACCTCCCAAGTCCCATATTTCAGCTTGAGATCTTACTTGACAGCAATGGGTGTAAGTGAGTTTTATTTTCTTTTATAGTAATTCAGTTTTCTTTAATAATTTTTTCTCTCTATTCTTGGATCTTAGCATCTGTCTTCTGCCTCGCTTATGCCTGGCTGTCTGGAGGGTTGTAGACTCCTCCCTGGGTATTGTGTTCCCACTCAGAGAAGTCTCTGTCTCAGTGATGGGCAGCTAGGTGGACAGCTCTGACAAGGCTCTTGGCCTGTCTGCCTCCTGAGCTGTGGAGCAGAGTATCTTCCCACACACCTCCAGAAGGGTTGCCCTGGGAGACATAAGAAAGGACCTTACAGCCACCAGATAATGGAACTTGGGTGGTTGGCGGTGCTTGATTCTTTGACATTTATAAGTGACAATTCTAATGGAGAGAGGGGAGGAAATATTAGCAGCAATTTGCTTCTGTGTCTCTGGCTCTCCCTCTTCTGAATGTGAGGGGGCAGAGCAGCAAAAAGGAACAACAGAGATGATCTGTGTTACTTAGCTGCAGGCAGGTGAGATGGAGGAGAGGGCGCCCCAGAAGGAGGCTGACATCCTCACTCTAAGATCTGCTCATGTACCTTCCTCCTACCACAGCCAGGAAGGGGCAGGTGATAGAGCATCATGAAGCAAATGGAAGAGAAAAGGGCATCACAGTGTCCAAGTAGGACTGATACAGGCAGGAATCCAAGAGTTCAAATAGCAGCCCCACCCTAACTGTTGATGTTTCTGTTAGGGTTTCCATTCCTCTGAAAGACACTGTGAACAAGAGCATCCTAGGGAGAGAAGTTTTTATTTATCTTACACTTCTGGCTAACAGTCTGTCACTGAGGGAAGAAGTCAGGATGGGAACTGAACCAGAGCAGGAATCTGGAGGCAAGAAGAGGGGAAACAGAGGCTGTAAAGGAATGGGGCTTACTTGCCTGCTCCCCATGGCTTGTTTAACTTGCTTTCTTATTCTATGCAAGGGCTGGCTCCATGCACAGTGAGATGGGCCTCTCACATCAATAATGAATCAAGAAAGTGCCCCCCACAGGCCAGTGTGTGAGGAAACTTATTCATCTAAGTTCCTCTTGTCTTAAATGGCTCTAGCTTGTGTTACAATAACACAAAACTATCCATATTGCTGATTTTGAATGTTGTCCCAATTCTTTTGGATAACAGTGTCTTGTCTGACTGTCTATAATTGGACAGGGATATCTTCTGATCCTGGGAGTGACCACTGATTGTTTCTGATGTGACCCAGTCACCTTCTATTTTCCATTTGTAACATATCTTCCTTTTGATGTAGCTTTCTCCAAAGAGCCTTGACTGTGTGCTTTTCAGAGCATTCCTTCAAGGCAATGGCATCCTGTCTACTTAGTTAACATCTGCCATCAAATTGTGCTGTGATAGACACTCTTTGTCCACTGGGAAAGGTTGACCAACTCTTCTTTGTAACTCTCACCTTGTTACAGTCTAGTTAGTTATACTATAGTTTGTGAAAGCAAAGCCCTCTCCAGTGGATTGGTAGTCTCCTCTATGCCCAAAACAGCAAAGCTCTTATTTTAAGAAGACACTGTGTCTGTCACACAGGAAGACCCAGTCTGGTTGGGAGATAAGAACGAGGAAAGCTTGCTCTTACTAAATTGATCAGAATTGGGGGTTATGGTCGTCTTTCATGGAGGTCTCTAATGTTATGGCCTCAACTAAAGAATGTACCATAGTGCATACTGTTTGCACCCTGCCTTTCAATCTGTGTTTTTAAAGCCCAGGGATGAACAGGAGTTCACCCACAGGCCATGCTCCCAAAGATCCTTGATTTCATAGGTCTAGAATGAGAAAGTCTGCTTCACCTTGTATCTCTTTCCCACCCGATACTCACCTACGCACTCTTGTTATCATGGTTCAGCTGAGTTAGTCTAGAGATTGCTCAGAGAGGAATTACAATTGATAGAATCCTGAGTTTAAAAGAGGAGAAAGTGTCCAGAGAAGGCCATTCTCAACAATTCTCTTTTTTTATCGAATATATGAGGAGGCTCCTAACAGAGGCTGGGGAGCCAATAGAGAAGAGGCACATGTGTGAACTGACAGAAAGATGGCTTCTACAAGTCACCAGCCAAATCCAGTCTGATTCCAAAAGTCAGTGCTGTTCCCACTGTCGGGAACCTAGTCTGGGGTGGGGTGGAAGCTTGGAAGAAGGATTCCTCTAACATGGAACAGCCTCCTCCTATCTCTGCCTGTTCTCTAAGGTCAACTCCTTTTCTTTCCCTATAGCACACCATTGCTTTCTTTCTTCCAGGGCCTCACAGGTCTAGATACACTCATGTGCGTAATTTTTAAAAGATGGGAAAGACTGACTCCCAGATAGACAAATGACCAAAAGTTCTACTTTAGTCATTTTATGGAACCAGGCCGACTTTAGGTCCTTAAGCTATTGCTCCCTGAATTCAAACTTGTGTTGTCTGTAAACATACAACTGGATAACCACGGGGATGAAGCACTCATGGGTAGTCTTTGTAAAGAGGAAAACTGAGCTATTCTAGGTAAGGGAACTGATGGCTGGGATATGGGTAGAATCGACATCCCAGTTTGATTTGGGTACCATGTACATGTACTACCTATTAAAAATATCACAATGAGTACTGACCAATTACATCACTCATTATACACATTATATAATGTAGAGCAAGTCAGGGGATGGAGGAAGGGATGGTCTTGACATGCACAGTGAAGGTGTCCATTTGGTCATCTCTCATCTCTCTCATGGCCAAAGTCAACTCCACCACAGTGGATTACCAGACACAAGATAGATTGTCTGCTTTAATCATACAGTCGGGAGCCTCTGTTTTCTCTCTGTTGAGATGCTTGGAGTGAAAGTAGACAGCATTCTATTTGTGAAAGCAGGGAATCAACAGTAGCAATATACCGGGTCCGATCATCTTGAGAAACATAAAAAAGAAGGAGAGTACTTCATTGTCTTTCTCTGCCTCTTACTCTTATTTCCTGTCTTCTTTTGTCTAGTACTCTACCCAGCATGCTTCTGCTGGTACTGTTGTCTTGGGGTGGAGGGTGTGGCCATGTGGACTCCCAGGGATGCCAGGAAGCACATCTTTTCCCGATGAACACTGCATGGATCTGAAGCCACACACTAAAGACTCATTGGTGGGGATATGGAGCTCAACTTGTTGGTGTGTTCCAGACACCACTCGAGTGTGCCCTAGACGTGGCCGTGTGCCTCAGGCGTGGCCACGTCGCAGTCTGACCACGCCCCTGCCCGCAGAGCACGCTCCCAGGCGCTGCTGTGCCCCGGCTCGCTCCTAGGCATGGCTGTATGCCCACCCACTCCTTTAAAAAGAAATAGCACGTTGCAGTGGGTCCTTTTTTCCTGCTCTCTCCTCTTTCCTTCCTCCCTCCTTTCTTTCTTTCTCCCCTCCCCCACCTTCTCCGGATATCCGAACCTCCCTGAATAAACTCTATGTGTCACCTGACAGCGAATGTTTTGTGTCTCTCCCACACGCAAAATACTAACACTGCTCACCTTTGTGGCTGTGTTACTATAAAAAGAACCTATCAAATGGCAGCGAACAGAGATCACTAGGAGATCATTCATTTCATTTATAGTAGGCCCTGGGTTTGATTCCCAGTACTTAAAAGAAAACACCACACACACACACACACACACACACACACACACACACACACACACACTCAAACAGTCACTATGGTGAGAACAGAGAAATATAAAATAATTCCAAGAAAGAGTAGCCCTTAGGAAATCCCTGTAGAACAATCACTACATCATCTTAGAACTCAAGGAATCTTTGTAACAATTTTGTCCTTAAAATGAGTACAGGGCAGGAGCACAGAACACTGTAGAATGCTTGTTTAAAGATGGATTTCTTGGATCTAGAGGTGTGGCTCAAAGCGTTTCTTTTCTAATAAGTGAAAATTTAGACTACTGTATGGTCTAAGCTGCTCTGAGTAAGGACAATGAAGCTGCAATGTTTCCTCTTTCTTAGAACTATGGACAAGAAAGGGAGAATTCTAGCCTAGAGATGTATAACAGTAGGCAGCTTTTACCTCCAGGATGGGGCTTAAGGATGCAGGATGTTTTGTTATAAATCCAGGAAAGCCATGGATGGGCTGGGATGGTCTCTTCTGTAGGCATTATTAGGTGGTACTGTGGTCAGGAAAAACCTTGCTGGCAGCCCAAGGCTTTTTCTCAATAGGATCAGTAGATAAATAGTTTTTCTACCAGGGTATGTGGTAGATGCATCAAAATAGTCTATACCAGTTGTATAGTGCTGTGTCTCTAGGCTCCATGGAGGAACTCCTGGGACTTCTGTATGTACAGAGGTGTGAAGGTCAGCTTGAATTTGCCAGCTTAAATGAGTCCAGGGTACCCAGATATCTGGCCATTAATTTTTCTGAGTATGTCTGTAAGAAGATAACTGAATGAAATGAATATTTGTAGGCTGTACACTGATTGAGGTAGATTGTACCTTTTCTTGATGCAGGTCAGTCTCATCCAACCAAGTCAAGACTGGATTAAAAGAATAGAATGGAAAGGCTAAATAAAGGAACTCCCCCTGCCTCCCTCTTCCTGCCTTGAGACTTGAACTTGAGCATCTGCACTTCTTGAGTCCCATAGCTTCTGGCTTTGAGGCTGAAACTATGCATTCATCAGCTCTCGTGAGGCTCTGACCTACTAACAATAGACCTTGGCACATCTTGTTTCTTCATCATCATGGAAGTCAACTCATCAAGAATCAAGCAGACAACAGTCTACTGGAAGCAGCCAGCAGTCAGTGCCATATTGGTAGACGCCAAGTATTCAGGGGTCAGGCTTTTCAACATAAGACTTTCCCTGAGGATCTTAGAATATGTTAATAATACTTTTAATGAAAGTCCTTCTTGATCTTTCATTTCAAACAGGGTCCTTGTATTTGAATTCTAATGTCCAGATGATAATCAGCTATTCTTTTTGTCAGTAGCAACTTTCCCCAATCCCAAGTGATCTGATATTCTGGAGAAATCCTCCACAAGAGATGTTGCTGGTGTGATTTTCCTTAACATTTCCTTAACATTCTGTGTGTTAAGTTGTTAACAACTCTGATTCTGAAATGTATTTGAAGCCTTAAGGTTTGTTTCAGGAAGTTGGGTAATTTTTTTTTATTCAACTCCATAATGTAATGTATATAATTGTTGTACCATTAAAAATGTATTTATTAGTAAATTAATTAATCGTCCTCAAAACATGTTTATGTAAAATCAATGCTAAACACATTTCCTATTACCCCAGGGCCTTAACTATCTTTGAGTCACAGCATCTAATTTTTGTTAAATGCATTGTGAGTAGTAATAAGGTGTTGGTGTCATAGTGCACAATCTGGCCTTGGTTGGGATACTGTTAGGTAGTCAGTAAATGTTGGCTGAATTTGGTGATAGAGTATGATGTTTCAAAATGTTTCTAGTATGAAAATAAGCTTTCTCAATTAGAGAATGTTTAAATCAAGTTCTTGGCTGTGATTGAGCTTAATTCACTTTTTTTTTTTTTTTTTTTTTTAAGAACCTTGTCAGCTACGTATATTGGGTAGTTTGCAGATGACTCATTCCTCACCTTCTCCAGCAACGCTGCCAGCTTCTGTGCTAGACTGTGCTGCCCCTATCGCCTCAAGCAAATTCTACACCATCCTAGTTTCTTTGTGCCTCTAGATTCTCATCCAAGGTCTTGGAAGTATGTGTCTGATTGGCTAAGCCCAGGTCACATGATACTGCTTCTGCCAGTCATTTTCATCCTTCTTCCTACCCTGGCTCATTGCTCTAACCTTTTCTAATTTGGGTTGTTTTAGTGCTGCAGGGTCCAACCCCCAAAGACCACTCCCCCTAAGCTCTGATTTCAGTTGGTTAGAACAATGGAAGGTCATCACAGGAGACAAGAGAGTGTGGACGGGAAGAAGCCAGGCTATTTCTGCTCTGCTTGTTTGCTTCTTACTTCAATGCAGAAGTACCAGAGGAACTCCATTTCCCCAAAGCACACCAGCTTCCCGTGGGTGGTCCTTTTCTTGAGATCCAGATTTACTACGCCAAGAAAGTTTTCCTTCTCTCACTCCCTCCAGATCTGAGCATGGAAATAGTGCTGGTAATCTCTAAATGCTTCAGCATTGTTTATTGGTTTCTGTAGCCCCACCCACATCATTATACATAGTCCCTTCATTAAATCTTTTCAGATCATATCTGGGCATGTCTTCTATTTCTCAGGGGAGCCTGACTAAATCAATGCCCCAGCTGCAAAGGAAGCTGAGAAAATAAGCACCGAGAACTTCAGCTTTTAGTTGGAGGCCAGATAACCTCCGAGCTGCATCCATGAGGTAGAAAGCATTTTAAATTTGAAAGAGAATAAAGAGATGTAGCAAGGCCCTTCTGTTCAACCACACTGATTTCTTGCAATTTTCATAAGGTGACAAAAAGAAATAAAAGATGGAGATATTGTATATCAACAGCAGAGCACTATCATCTTTTATATATATCAAAACTGTGCTCGCAAACAACTGCAGTGTCTGCAATGGATTAAAATAACTACATTTAGCAAATGTCAATACAGAGAAAGTTGAGATGTAAAATACCTATTGTATTTGTAGATACAAACAACTGGACAATAAGATGTTCAAAATGCTGTTTATATGGAGTTTATAATGGTGCTGCTGAAAGAAAAACAAAACAATGTAGAGTTTTCTCAAAAAAAAGTCTTAATATAAAATTACTATAAGAACCAAGAGCCCAGTTCTGAAGATACATGTATGTGTGTGTGTGTGTGTGTGTGTGTATGTGTGTGTGTTTCATATTCAAAGGAACTGGTACTATAGTTTATATTGTTCACAGCTCGGTAAGATCATTTGTGCTGTTCTCTCTCAGCAGTCTATGTAGCACTTTCTGGCTGGATGAAGCTAGGCAACAGATAGGGTCCAGTTTGGCTTCAGCCTGATTTCTCTGTCTTGCACCTAGGCTACCGCATCTTCTGATGGTCCACTAAGAGATGTAGTGAGAAGCAGTATTGTTCTGGAGGCCTCTGGGACCTCATACAGAATTATTCTACATGTGACACTGGCATTTTATGTAATAGCCCAGGTCTTCTAGACGTGGTAGTGTGCATCCACATAGATTACTTCTTTTCTTTTTTAATTATATATGTTAATTGGATTATAAGATGGGTGCTTTCCATATGACTTTTTTTTTTTTACAAACCTTTGTTTTTGTTTTTTTAGTTAGCTTTCCATTCTTGTTTACCCATCTCCCTCATGCCCTCTGCCTGCCCTACCTAAACCCTTCCATCTTCTCACGCCCTTACCCAGATGTGAGCCCTGCAAACTCTAGTGTGAGCCTGATGGCAAGGTTGGTTTCTTTGTATAATTGTCTTAGGACTGTTACAGGGATAACCAAACTGAACAGATCTGAGGCCTTTCCCACAGAAGGGAAGCCATGTCCAGTGCTGGAACCTAGTCAAAATCAGGTGTCTGGGAGTTAAAGGAGCCTGGAGAGAAGAAGCTAAATCAAGCCACTGTCAAATTATCATCTAAATATCCACATTTATACCCAAAGATACTCAACCTTAATCAGTGAGGCCTCTATTTGTATGAAGAGTGAATGCAGAAACTTTTGGTTGTTCAAGGTGTCATGAATCTCTACATCCTTGCTCTAAATAGTAGTTAAGTTCTCAGTCCTAAAGGATAGCTTTCTATCTAAGGCTCAAGGAACATCAGACAAAGGGGATGTGAAGAATGCATGATATGGAAGAGAGGTAGAAGGGCTGGTAATGTCATCTTCTAAGCATGACAAGGCCATTGTAGTTATAAACTCAATAGCAGCTACAGTTGCCAGCCCTTGGCCTGTGCAAGACTGACCCTGGCAAGAGTCCATCATAGACGGGAGGGTGTCAAAGAGTTCTACTCCTCCTGCTGAACTATATGCTCCCGATGGAGTCGAAGAGACAGAGACTCATCGTCATTAGTTTTATGCCCACTGGTGAGCTCCTGCGCTCTAGTGGATAGTCTCAAAGCCATGGTCACACAGAAAGGTTTGGTAAGGTTCCGTGGTTTACCAAACTAAACACAGAGCCGTGGATGCAGGAAAAGAAATCCTAATGAGGAGTTACCAGCCGGGAGAGCATTTGTAAGTTGAGAGCTATTGTTCTATGTGTAGGGTTTTAGTTTTGGGAAATGAAAAATATTTGTTTTATAACTGTATACATAGAGTTAACACTACCATACCTACACTTAAAAATAGATGTAAGAAAAGCCTAGAGTGATGGCTCAGAGGTTAAGAGCACTGGCTCCATTTCTGGAAGACCTAGGTTTGATTTCCAGAACCCATGTGGGAGTACCTCCAGTACTAAGGGATCTAACTCTTTCTTCTGGCCTCCTTTGGCACCTGGAATGCATATAGTGTACAGATATATGTGCAGACAAAACACCCGTTTATACAAAATAAAATTAAGAAAAATAAGATTTTATATTATGTTTTATTATTATATGAAGTTTTATGCTATGTGGTTGTTTTTTTAACCATGATGAAGTCTACTGATAATAATATCAAAAATGTCAAATAACTAAGAATAAATCCAAGAAAATTGCAAGACCTCTACTAAAAAATACTGGTAAAAGAAATTATAGAAAAGATATTCATTGTTATTATGGGACTATCAAATTAAGACTTAGGTGTTATGGAAAAGGGAAGTAAACAGGGAAAGATGATTTAAAAATGAATTCACACCTATATGATCATGAGATTTACACCCAAACCCTGCTGCAGTCCTATTGGGGAAAGGATCAGAAAGTGAAACTGGAGAAATTGACATCCATATGAGGAGAAAAGAGCTTTGTCCTCTATCTCTCATCAAACAGATTTATGTGGATCATAGATATGTGAAAGGTTAAAAGAAAAACCTAAGACAAGAGCATCATTGTGACCTTGAAGACAGGCAGCAAAACCATTGCTCATAAAGGGACTATGCAAACCATTGAGCCATATACATTGTAATCAGAGCTGTTTCTTCTATTAGAAGACATCATTTGGAATGTAAACTTCAGGAGCTAGAGGAATGGCTCAGTGGTTCAGAGTATTTGCTGCTCTTCCAGAGGACCCAGGCTTGGTTCCTGGAACCTATGTGGTAGCCTCCAGTTCCAGGGTATCTGATTCCCTCTTCTGATGTCCATGGCCAGCAGACACTAATCCAATGCACTTACACTCATACACATAAAGTAGAAGTAAAAGTATTAAAGGATGCAAAAGATCAGTCAAGCTACAGACTAGAGGATGTTAATAGTCTATCTGATAAGAATTCCAATTATTTTAAGACCTGAAAAGTTATAGTACTTTACATAAGACATGTCCAAATGAAAGATTATCTGATGAAGAGGTCTCCAACATCATTCTTCATCAGAATAATGTAAAGATAAACCCTAATGAGGATGTTACCATGCATTCACAAGAGTGGATAACTGTAGTGGGATTATATTCTGGTACCTTGTCACTCCTACTGGTTTAATAAAAAGCTGATTGGCCAGACAGCAGACAGGAAGTATGGGTGAGGCTACCAGACTAAGAAAAGTCTGGGAACAGGAAGAGCAGAGCAGGACACCAGAGAGACCACAAACAGAGACACCAGCAGACACAGAGGAAAGAAGACAACCATGCTGCTATGAGAAAAGGTACCAAGCCCATGGCTAAACAGATTAATGGAAATAGATTGAGTTAAAATGACAGAGTTAGCAAGCACTATGTCTGAGGCATTGGTCAATCAGCATGAAATTATTGTAAGCCTTTGTTTCTTTGGTACTTAGGGACTGTGGGTCTGAACCTCAGGGATAAGTCTGAAAGTTTGGGCCAGTAACTTACTGCAGATAACAGGAAAGATGATTACAATAGAGTGTTACAAAGCCCAAGAGTAACCTCAATTCTCATATGGAGAGTGGTTGTTCAATTGCCTTGGGAAAACAATGACAGGTCAGTTTGAAAACATAAACATTTGATGACTTGGTGACTGACCGTCTCCCTCTCAGATGCTCACCTGAGGGAAGTGAATTAACTTGCCCAAGGAGAGCTGGCTAGGAGCAGTTAGAGCAGCATCATCAAGGAGAGTTGAAAGGTACCAGGTCACGACCTGGAGGAAGTCACAGATGTCTATGGAGTGTTGAAAGGAATGGACCAGAGTTCACGCTCCTCTCAGTGAAAAGTGTGCAGAACCAGTTAGTGATGGTAGATATCACAACAGCAGTTACCTCAGGGCTATGTCTGTGCAGTAGTATTTACTTAGATGGGTATGAGGGACCTTGGGGAGTCAGTTTATTTTCTGGGAGATGTTGGATATATTTTATATGTTGATCTAGAGGTCTGTGTGAAACAGTTATTTAGACATGCCTTGATGCTCAAAAGGCTGATTTGTTCCAGGAACATCTCATATCAAAATCTGGATAAGTCAAGTCCCTTCTAAAATTGGCATAGTGTGTGTGCATATCTGACAGGTACCATTTTGTATACTTACATCATATCTAGGTTATTTAGAGGTTTCTAGTACAATGTCAATGCTATGTGAATAGCTGCCAAGCTGTATTGTTTGTGGAATAATAACAAGAAAAATAAATGGCAGATATGTTCAGTGTGGACATTTCTTTAAAATTCATTTTTCAGGTCACTGTTGGCTAAATCTCCAGATGAAGGACACTTCATACAGCATGGGGCATGAGAGAATGTTCTGGGATGATTGATGTATTTTATATTTTGATCTAGGCTATATATAGACTTATAGCTATTCTCTTAATACTTACTCACTTTGTTGTCTAGAATATATGCCTTGATTTTGTAAAAATGTGTCAGGTAGAAAATAGATGACAACAATCCACTGGCTCATGTGGACAGGCTAAAAGGCCTGAAGGCAGGAGTGGGTAAATTGGAGGGAAGCACAAGTCCTATGAATCCCTCTGGGTGACACCCAGTCTGTTCCATTATGTCCTATGTAGATACCTGGATGTTGGGGAGCACTTCCAGTTATGAAGAAGAGTAGATGCTTCTGCATATATTTGCTCAGAGTCAAGCCCAGTCTTTCTATGTGTTGTCAGTGGCTTCAGAGAAAGCCTGGTTCTCCATGCTTGGGTAGAGTTAAACAAGGTCAGTAGAATTGGCTAGTAATGCACCTAGGTTTCATGAAGAATGAGTAGAACTCTAGGTTATTCCCCAGGGGCTACAGGCCAGAGCTATTTAGAGAATGCTCCATGGACTAGAGCCTATCTACAAACCTGTGCTGACCCATGGAGATATAACATTGAAATGGAGAGTCAACATTTGAGACTCGTTGCTATTGAGTGAGTAATCTAATGCCTATTGAATGTACTATTATAAAATTGGAGCGTGTATGTTGTGTATTTATTTCTTTCCATTACATTCCTAATTTGTTTTCATTGTATGTTACAGAAATATTGGACTGCGATGAATTAGAAATTTTGAAAAGGAGAAACTGGTCCTTTATTGCTGCTGCTTTTAGGAGCATCATCTCAGACTCGCAAAGGGTGCATCCTAGAAAATATGGAAGAACTTGAGCTGGGTCTCTGTTAAGTCAGAGGCTGTCGCTGCCTAATTGTAGTTGCCATAGTTACCAGCCACCACTGATGATAATATGAACAGATCTTAAAGGGAAAACCCAGGCACAGACAGAAGTCAGGAAGGTGAGGTAAGAGAAAAGGAAGGTACCGTATGCCAGGTGAGCTCCAGGCTGGAGAAGGAAGCCAGGACTCTACATAGCTGCAAACATTAATTGCCATGCTCACGGATTAATGATGGGATGTTGCCACTGCAACTTCCCATGAAGAATATGGAGGATAGATTATTGTAAGGGAAGGATGGCAGGGAGATTTCTAGCCCCAAGACTGGGATTCTCCCAGGCAAGCCCTATCTCTAGCGTCTGTTGGGGCCTTTGCTATTGTAGATCTATCATGTTTTGGTCCCTCAAGTTGCCTTATGTGACCATTCATTTGCTCATTTCTGTGTTCATACTTTATTCAATAAATAGCACTGCTTGGAGACTAGCAATGGAGCTCAACCAGACTCGGCCTTGTCTTTAGGAAGCTTTTATTCTGACAGAAGAGATAGGTTACAGACATAAATCCGTAGTGCTCACAGATACTGTATTTATTCCATTGGCTGAAGGGTGGTGTTTTGCACCAGGAAGGCTGTGCCAAGGATGAAAATGTTCACACACAGTCTTCAGCATTTGAGATATGACAGATAGATATATTGCAGCAGGTAGGACATATGTGTTGTCAAGCATCTCACACAAATGGAGGCCCAGCTAATGCTTGTCAGCTGAATGACCCAGAGCCACAGAAATCAAGTCTTTGTTAGTCCTTCTCAGCTCACATCTACATGTCCCTGAGTCCCCAGAGAAGCCCTTCATGGCCATTTGGTTTTACGAGGAACTTAAGTTTCCACATATCATCTCAAGACAAAGGTAGCTCTCCTTTCTCAAAACGGGAGGAATCTCTCTCCTGGGGCTCAGCACTAGAGGACGGTGTTGTAGCCTGTTAGTTCTGAGAGCGGGACTGGAAGCCAAGAGAAAGCCTGATGCTGTTTTACTTAAATATTTGGATTATGTGAACTAAGAGGCAATCCTGCCTCAGAATTATAGACTTGTAAATCATTCTAAAAAGAGAAGGACCGGGTGGGGGACTGGGGAGGCTTGGGACGTGAGTTTACAGTTTACCGTCTCTTCAGAAGCCCTCGGTGAAATTACAGTCCCATAATTCACTGGAGCCTGTTGTTTCCTGCAGCTTGGCCTCAGCTCTTGCTCAAGGACCCCCGGGAAGGCCCATATGGGTGCCAGTAATAAGAGGCCTCTGTGGGGAAATGGTGAGAGGATTGGCATGGTCCCTGACAGCTGGGCCCCAGTGTCAGGGATTCTGTGGGGCTGGGTCAGGGTGAGCTGCCAAGAAGTTGAGACCAGGAGGCAAGCAGAGCTGCAGGACCAAACAGCACATGGAAGGCATTCTGTGGGTTTCCGTGAGGTTCCGCACAATCAACCACGTTCCATCGGGTGCTATGGAATCATGTAGCAAGATGGGGCAAGAGGGTAGCATGAAGCTACTCTTACTTTTTTTGTTATGACCATGCCTCCAGCCGCTGCATTAGAATATGGTGCTCACCAGCCTCTCACCAGGGAGCAAATAAATGCCTGGGCCTCAGAGGAACTGTCAACCCAAAGGAGGCTACTTTCTGAGTCTTCAGGCACTAGTCCTCTTTCCCTTGGGATAACAGGCATGGTAGGACACCATTTTGGCAGTGAGTGACTGTCAGTATGTCTACCTTCCCCTGGCCTCAGCAGTAACCTCTGTCATGACCAGGACAAAAAGGAGGCCCCATTAAGGGAAATAACCACCCTTGTAGTATGTGGTGGTGCAGGCCTAGATTTCCAGTTCCTTGGTAGGCTTGGGAAGAAGAATCTCAGGCTTAAGGGTTTCCTCTGATACAGAGTAAGTTTGTGGTCACCCTGGGTAACTCAATGAGATCCTATCTTCAAGTGTGTGTGTGTGTGTGTGTGTGTGTGTGTGTGTGTGTGTGTAAAAAAGACATAACACAATGGTAAAATGCTTGCTCAGAATGCAAAGCCCAGGATTCATTTCCCAGTACTGAATTTTCAAAAAGCCTGCTTACTATGCATGTGCATATAACATACTTAATTTTCACAAAGTATTGCCATTTCACAGAAAGGATAGTGAGTCACAGAGATAAAATCCTTCAGTTTCTGGTCAAAAGTGTACAACCAAGCATGTCAGTAGAGACTGGATTCTTCTGTAACTATGATGTTTTCCACAAGGACACCTTTCCTTTGTCCCATCCTAAATCTTTTGGATAACTCACCTCAATTCTCAGCAGTTAATAAGTGGGATCGCATGAAACAAGACAAAACAAAAGGAAACTTCTGCATATCAAAGAACACCATGGTTTAAGCAAAGAGACAACCTACAGAATGGGAAAGAAAATCTTTGCCAAATAAACATCTGACAGAGTCAGTGTCTAGAATACATAAAAAGCACACACACACACAAAAACCACCTGTTCATCAATAAAACAAATAACCAAACTTTTAAAATGGGGTATGGAACCTTGGGGTTTTTTCGAGGGGGGGGAATGAGCTTTTAGTTTAGTTTTGTTATTATATTTTTTGTATTAAATTTTAATTTTTTTGTTTTTGGTGGGTTTCTTTGAAGAGAAAAAGCACAAAGTTGGATGAATAGGGAGGTAGAAGAGGGTCTGGGAGGGGGCTGGGGAGGGGAAAACATGATCAAAATACATTGGATGAAAAAGGATTTAATGAAAAAGTATTTCTAATAAAATTGTTCAGTAGCTTTAGCCACTAGGGAAATGAAAAGTAAAAGTTTTCAGATTTCATCTTAGCCCAGTCAGAATGGCCCAGATTAATAAACAGATGATAACCAGTGCAGGCAAATTGAGGAGAAGGGGACACTCACTCATCGCTGGTGGGAATGCAAACTGGTAAAGTCACTGTGGATATTAGTGTGGAGAGTCTTCAAAAGAAACCCTGAAAATAGATCTACCACAAGATCCAGCTATAGCATTCTGGAGCATATACCCAGAGCACTCTGTAGAGATTCTTGCTCGTCCACGTTCACTGCTGCTCTAACTCATAGTAGCCAGAAATTGGAAGTAGTCAAGAGGCTCATCAGTAAATGAATGAATAATGAAAATGTGATACATTTAAACAACAGGGTATTTTTCATATGCTAAGAAAATATGAAATTATAAAATTTGCAGGTAAACAGATGGTTCTAGAAATAAGCCTGAGTGAGATAAAAGACAAACAGTGCATGTTTTCTCTTACATGTGGATGTTAGATTTCTTGCTTTTGATATGTGTATTTAGAAAGGAACTATGAGTCTTCCAAGGAAGAAGATAAAGAATATAGTGTTATAAAGGAATAAAAGAAAACCAAATTAAGCAGGAGGATTAAAAAAGATTGTGAGGGGAGGGTAAAGGAAAGACTCTGGGGATGGATACTAACACTAAGGATCTTTTGAAAAGCCATGTGAAAACCTACCTACTCTAGATGTTCTCTAAAGCATATCCATATATGAAAGGGATTTAAATGAGATTACCAGATAATGGGAGATCCAGTACCTCAACTAGACATCATATATTTCCAAAACCCCATATCAGGAATGGGTTACATCTTTTTGAGTTGCTAGCAAAATATGTTCCATACATTCCCAAGCTATTGGGGCTTATTGTTAGTATTTTGCACGCAGAAGAGCTCGCTAGCACGCTGCCAAGAGCCATACTAGATTTATTAAAGGGACGGGTCGAGGAGGGGGAAGAAAAAGAAAGAGAGAGGGGAGGAGCAGAGAGCAGAGAAGAAGAAAAAGAAAAAGTCTCCCACATGGTTGGGGCTGTTTAAAGGGAAATCATGCAAACATGCCCTAGATGTGGGCATCAGAGGCCCATCAGAGCCTCTGCAGGCTAGGGCATGGGCGCAACAATCTAACAATATCCACATTTTGTTAATGTATTAAAAAACACAGGTTTTGTTTGTCTGTATAACTGTGCAAGACTGTCAAGTCTTGGAATTATCGACAGTGGATGCTGCAGGGAGATGAGATATGCTGGTTTGCCATTTCTTTTCTGGTGGACTGGAAGAGAAACAGTGCTAATTTGGCTTATGCTACAGATCCCTTCCGAGGATCCACAGAGTTGGAACCGTGGAAAGAACAGGACAGTGATGTGGGACAGAGCAAGACGGAAGTGACAGGACATAGCCTTCACTGCAGGTCTAGCCTGTACTGCCCAGGAGGGAAAAATCCATGGTTTAGCATGAGGATAGGGGGCCTTAAGGATGGCTCAGTAAGAAGATTATGATAATCTGGAAGTAATCTGCGTCTGAAATGCTTGAATTGGGAAAAACTTCAAGGAGTGAAAGAGCATCCACATCTGTGCTTGTGGAGGTTGGAGATGAGATCAGATGTGCATAAAGGAAAGAAACTCAATAATGGAACTCCTCATTCTTCCCCGAAAGAGGCTATGCAATCTGAGGTGATACAAGGAGAACAAGTCGCTTGTGGACTGGTTTCCCATAAACCATTATGGACACTTGGCTGAAGTCCCCATAACTATTAGGAACTGGAAGGCAATAGAGGTGGGAGAGGCATCACTGAGGGAATGGGACATGAGAGATGTAGTGTTTGATGCGCAGTCCTTGAGGCCAGGAAGGACTGAATTCATAGAAGAGTTAAGAAAGAAGTTAATGTAGCAGGAACATGGGGGGATGTTAGCAGTTTTGCTGAGCTCCTTGGTGGGACATGATCTTTATGGGGTAGAAGAGGATCTAGTTAGTATTAATGATATAGACTGACATAGAAGGCAGCCTCCTGTGGTGTAAAATAGACTCAGGAAGGGATGGAATAAAGGAAAAGAAAGCCACAGGGTCTGTCTTAGACATTTGAAGGAAAATATGGCAAACTTGTGTTAAAGTTCTGAGAAAACATCACTATAATACAAATTCAATGTGTGTGAAACCCTGGAAGGTTTTTTTGTTTTCTTGTTTGTTTAATCTGAGCAATAGTTCACAGAAGGTTATGGATAATAGAAGGCACAATAGGAAAAGGTTAATCTTGTCCTTGGGATGGACCATTAGTCTATAATAGTATGCTGTATGCATTTCTTCCCCACAAGAAAGTGGACTGGGGAGAGAGACTGCTTGTCCAGCCAAGACACTTTCAGCATCTAATTGTGCCTGATAGAGAGGTGACTGCTATAGCATTGGTTGGGATCCTTACAGGGAGCTTGGTAGCCCTACAGGCAATAATGTAGCCTTCATTTCCTTTGGCCCTAGAACTAGCCAAGCCAAGCAAATGGAGAGAGGTGGGCTGATCCAACAGCAGTACTCCAGCATAAAGTTAAAAGACTCATGAATAATGAATGTAGATTATAGGAAGCTAGAAATCCAGGCTGGTGTACTCAACATTGTACTTTTGATGAACAATTAATAGAAGATATGAGACATTTTCATGTATATTGGACCTTGCTAACTTTTGCTTGTTTGTTTTGGTTTGTTTTTGAGACAGGGCTTCACCATGCATCCCAGGTTAAACTTGAACTCTGTGAGACCCTAACTACTCTTGAACTTTACTCTCAGTACCCCAAGTATTAGAAACACAATCATGTACCAGCACAGCTGAATCTTAAGACCAACTACTGTGTGATTGGAATGTATGGCTGTGAGCCTCCTGTGGTCTTATTTATCCTCTGGGAGTATTGGAATGTATGATTGTGGGCCTCCTGTGGTCCTGTCCATTCTCTGGGGGGCGGGGGTCATCATATAATGTTAACTCTTAGGTACACAGCTAGAAATGCTGCTTGAAAAGAATTATAGTTAGTGGTCTTATGATCAGCATTCTGAGCAACATGTGCCTAGTGGTGAAATCGTGGCACAAATGTCATAATTTTGTGATTGTACTTAAGGCATGCTCCACAGACAAGAACTCAGACCTGGTACTATAAACCTGGTCGTGAACCCATGGGGAGAACTTACTACTGGAACTTTGCTAAATAGACTCAGCATTAATAGTGCCTTCTGAATATCCATCCTCACCCTCAGAACACTGCAGCCCTCACCCTCATCAGAGAAGCTTTTTATCGCAGGGGATGGTGGTTAATACAGAGACCTACCACTAGTCAAAGAACAGAGAATAAATGACCACTGCCTCAGCCCCAAATGGGACACCTCTCTCATCGTTCTCTGCCCCAGGAAACATGGTAAGGAAGGGGCAGCAAGGTAGCAACAGCCAGAGATTTGAAAGGAGTGCTGCGGAAGAGCATCTTTTTGACATGTAAAGGCCATTGCACTCATGAACTCTAGCAGCTGTGGCTATGTGTAAGAAGCTCAAGACAGTCAGCCTTCAAGAATGGATGGGAGGGGCTCATGAGACCCAATTAAGAGAGGAGAGCTATTGGCAGTTTCTGGTTGTTGGGGAGGAAGGGTCAGTTTTCTACAGGAGTGTGGTCCATACTCCAGCCCTATAGACTGAGTGGGCTGTAAAACAATGGAAGAGAATATGAAGTTAGGAAATGTGTTGTGGGGTGGGCAGAGGTCTGGGGAAGTTGCAGGAGAGTGTAGATAATGAAAATTTCAAAGAAAGATAAACATTATTTCTTTTTCTTTTAAATAACCTTAATTCATTATGGAAATGAGGGAAAAAATAATGGGTGTAGGTGGAGATAGAAATAATGAAAAAAAAAAAAAAACTCACCAAACTTGCCCAGCCTCCCCCAGATATAATTTCAGCATGGAGAGGGGAAGTTAGGCATGGAGTTTCAGCCATGCGAGTGGATGGCCAGACATCTAAGACAAGGCAGCACAAATTGCATTTGCTGGGTTCAAAAAAAGGAGGACAGTGTTGGGAGGATCGGAAAGAGGGGGTGAGTTGGGGGAAGAGGAGGAATATGACCAAAGTCTATTATACAAAGTTCTTTTAAAAATGAACAAAGAGATAAGGAGAACAAAAGGAACAATGGGAAAAGAAAAAGGCAGAAGAAATTTGGGAATTCTAACCAGAAAAAAATCATTTGAAATTACCCTAATATTGCTTTTATGGTCTGGTTTAAAGGATTATATCTTGTGTTGCAGACACCTTTTGCCCCATCTCGTATTCATCAACCTACCTCTCTACACTAGCTGTCTTCACCCTAACCAGGTGACATTCATCTGTAGTCTGGCAACATCTGTTTTAGGAAGCTACATCTCCCTTCTGTCCTCTGCTCTAATTGATGGTGTCCCTGGGGAAGCTGTTTAGCCACTCCAGCACACCCTCTTAGAGGCAGGGATGAATAAATAGCCATTGGGCAGTCTTTAGGCAATTGGAATGAGAGCTACCCCAAGGGGCATTCTACTACAGTTTTTACAGCTCCAGGAAGAGTAAAGTCCCTGCTGCCTGTAGTAGGGGATGTTTGAATTGGCTTGTCTTTGCTTCCCTAATTTCAACTCACCTTCCTCAAGAAACACCTGTTTGCAAGCCCTTGTATCAAGTGCTGGTCTGGGAACTTGGTACTTGTAATCTTAAGTTATCATTTCTAAAGTCCATTGAGAAGCTGGCATACTTATACTGCAAGTTTGTACAGCTACTTAATTTATCTGTTCATTTAAAGCATACTTCTAGGGCAACTACTACATGCCAAGTGCTGTCCTATAATGTAGGGCTGGAGGTAGAGCATACAAGGTTCTTCATCAGGAGTGTATTCTCCAGAGCAGAAGCTGCTATCTGCCACAAAGTTACAAGACATGAGGACCTGTGTTAAATACTCTAATCATTATCTTACCTGGAAAAGTCCTAGGAGATAGAAGCCATTGTTCTCAGCTTGACAGACCAAAAAATCTGAGAGTTACAGGTTGTTAGAAACTTGTTCTACAAAGATCTGGTCAGTATAGGGTATATTTGAGCCAAGCTATGGTTGTATTCTTTACTTGGTACACAGTATATACGATCAGAACACAAAGGAGAATCAGAAATTGATTCTGGAGGTGACATACATGGATGGGCTGTGAATGTAGCTTTGTGGTGGTCATGGTGACATCTTCAGTTAGTGCTGTTTATGGGAATGAAAAGAGTAGAGAAGGCAAACTTGTAAGAAGTTTCTGGCCTGGCCTACCCACTAGATCCAGTCAGCAATTAGGCAATTAGGAATGAGAGCTACCCCAAGGGGCATTCTACAATAAGTACCAAATAAACACACAAAGGCTTATATTAATCACATGCTATTTGGCCTATGGCTCAGGCATATTGCTTGCTAGTTCTTACAACTTTATCCATTTCTGTTCATTTACATGTTGCCACTTGGCTCACGGCTTACCTGTGTACCATTACATCATATTCTCTCGGGCAGAAACTTGAAGTGTCTCCCTCTGACTCTGCTCTCCTTCCTCTTTATCTATGCTTACAATCCCTACCTGCCTATAAGCTAGCTTGCCATAAGCCAAATCAGTTCATTTATTAACCAATGGTAATTCACAGTGTACAAAAACACACTCCACATCACAAACTAAAGCAAGAAAGGGAATACATAGTGTGACATGGCATCCCTTTTGTCTGAGCTTGAGAATCAGCTTTAGGACACTAATAACATCCAGAAGACCACGTGGCGGTCAGAGGAGTCATATCATGGACCTTCATGGAGGCCTGGACACTTTTGGGAACCTCTGTTGCAGTCTTGGTGTGATGCAAAGAAGTCAGCTTGGGCCTTGGTCTTTGGAGAGCACACTGTAATCTGTGTCTATGTGAACATGAACATGCCTATAGGCTTAGAGTAGGTGAGATAGGCAAGTTGATAGAGCTTGGAGTTGGCACCCTTTTGGATCTTAGTTTCTACCTCTTTGGGTTTTACAAGGTGAAGGCTTAATATTCTTGGTACATGCACTCTTAACCTTGGCATTGTTTGTCTATATCTTCTTAAATTCATTCTTGTTTATGTTGACAAACTGAATGCACCCCACGAAACATTTGAGGTCTTCTCCTTAACAGACATGTATCTTGTGACTGGGGTTTCCTGCTATCATCTCTGTGCCATTTTAGGGACCAATTGTGCTTGGTATGATTCTTGCATATGACAATCCATGGCTCCTGAAGTGCCTGGGACAAGAAGGCATAAGTCCATAAGTCTTTAAGTGAGTATGAGTCACCTGCTTCCCCCACTTCCAATTGTTGATCAGAATCAAAATGCCAGAAAACTCTAGGTGTAGTGGGATTATGTTGTTACATTGTAAACAATTGTCTCTCCCACTGGTTTAATAAAAATGCTGATTGGCTGAAGGCAGACCGGAAGTGTGGGTGGGTTGACCAGATTAAGAAAATTCTGGGAACAGGAAGAGCACAGCAGAGATGCTAGAGAGAAGCCAGAGAGACACCATGGAGACACCATGATGAGATGCCAGCAGACATAGAGGAAAGAAGTTGAAATGCTGCTCTAAGAAAAGGTACAAAGCTTCAGGGCTAAACAAGATAAGAATCATGGGTTGGTTTAAGAGTAAAAAGTTAGCAACTTATATGACTGGGCCTTAGGTCAATCAGCATAATATAAGTGTCTGTGTGTTTCTTTGAAACTTTCAGACTACTGGTCCAGATCTTGGGGCTAGTCCAAGTCAGAAACTTCATACAACACCTAGGCTATTTTTTACAACTTTGGGTGGCTTCATCCTTTCCTGATAAATCTCACCTCTCCCTGGGCAGCTGTTCTCCCAACACTCGATCATTCTCTTAGTTTTCTCCCTCAGTCATAATCTGTCCTAGGCCCAGCTCAGGAAAATCAGGAGCATTAAAAAATGTACTGATCTCAAAAGCAAATAGTCAATGTTATATTTTTAATAAACTTAGGTCAAGTCAAGAACCTGAAATCTCGGCACTCAAGAGTCAGGGGCAGGGAGGGAATGAGCTTGAAGCCAGACTGGACTAAGTAGTGAGAGCCTGTCAAAGAGGAAAGGAGAAAGGTGGGAAAGAGGGAGGGAAAGGGAAGAAAGGAGGGGAGGAAGAAAAAGAGAGAGGAAGGAGAAAGGGAAGGGAGGGAGGGGAGGGAGAGAGAGAGAGAGAATGAGAGAGAGAGCGAGAGTGAGCACCTTTTGGTCAAAAGAGTAGTTTTCTGTTCTTTGTAGGTGAAAGTGCTAATTTCATGGATTTTACTGTTCGGAGTAATCCTCTTATTTCCAGTGTCAGTCAGAGTGGACCCTATTGTACCTCAATAACAAGAGATCTCACATTTTAGTGACACAGAGAAGCAAAAATTGAGTTCTAACTTAATCTGTATTTCAACCAGAACCCCTTAGTGGCTCTTTTGTATGTATGTTGTCATTGTCCAGGTTGATGGGGCAAGCTGCTCCCTGGAACACTGCAGGTGATTATATCATTCAGCTCTCATATTTTACTGGTTGGAAGCAAGTTGTGGACCAGATGCACTTTATTGGAATGAGACATTGTATTGTTCACCCAGAGAAGGAAAGTAGAAATTATGGTAGAGCAACATAAACGTCCAGTTGTCTCTAGGAATGGTTCCAACATTACACATGTGTCCTTAGTTCTAGTGGGTTCTCTCAGCAGTCCTACAATTTCTGCCTCCATATTCAAGGAAGGTGTTCTGTTCAAACGAATGTCAGGTGGGTTTAAAGGAGGGACAGGGTGCCATAATGACCCTCCCAGGCCTCCATCCCTCAGCTAAGTCAAGAGCAACTCCACTAGTTTGATTGGTATACCTGTTCTCTATCTGCAAGAGACAGCACTCAGATGCATTTCTCATCCTGAAGATAAAGTATTTATGGGATGGGTAGATTGCTGTGGAAAATAATCACCTCATGCTCAGAGTGGGAAGACAGTTCAGAGACCAATTCAGTTGCTGATTGCTTTTGTGTACATCTTTTTTTTCTTCTTCTTCTGTTCATCTACAGTTGATTGAATATCTCCTTGAGCCAGTCACTGAGCTAAGCGAGGGTATGATTCAGCTGAGTAACAGCCGCTGCCTTTAAAAGTCTCAGTTGATGACGGTATTTGTTCATAAAGTATGAGATGTTTACTTTTTTGTTTGTTTAATTTTGTTTTCCAATGAGTAACTAAGGCAGACACTCTAAATGTTGCTGAGGCCCCAGGACTGATCCACCTGTGTTTGTACAGGGTTGCTTGTGACTAATAAAGCCATGTGTTTGCATGGTCTTTTGCAGAACATCAGATCTTTTTTCAATCAGTTATCTAAATTGAACTAAAAAGTCTTTCCAGATTTCATGGCACAGTA
The DNA here is from genome assembly GCA_004025045.1 of Sigmodon hispidus. Lineage (NCBI taxonomy): Eukaryota > Metazoa > Chordata > Mammalia > Rodentia > Cricetidae > Sigmodon > Sigmodon hispidus. The sequence continues at coordinate 124,942 of PVIH01003868.1, forward strand.
AGAACAATCCTCAATTTGTGAATAAGGAAACAAATTTACCAAGAAGTGGCCTGTCTGCTCCAGGTCATGGTGGTTGGGTCTGGTGAAACTCGAGATTGCACTGATAAAATCTACTGGGGATGTGGTAGGAATAAGGTGGGATGGAACATGTCAATCTACATGGTCATACCCAATCTCTGTGTTTACAAAGAAGAGAACATTCTTGATGGTCACTGGCTATTTTTCTTTTTGAGTCTGAGCAACCAGCCCCCAGGTCTTGAGGCCACAGACATTTCTTCCTCTGCTCACAAAGTCACTGCTGACATGTTTCTGGGTCACTTGCTTGTCCAGGCTTCTGTGTCTGCTGGAGGTTATTACCTCCCAGTCCCATTGATCTTCTTCCTTACTGGTTCTGTCATGTTCCAGTATGAATCTCTGGAGGTGGAAGGCTAAGATGTCAAGCCATAGGCACATCCATGGCCCCTTCCACCAAATCCCTTTTTAAGGCCAGGTGACCTTACCACTCACCATGGTCAAGGCCACCTTTCAGGTGAGTAAATCTCCACTGGCCAGCAGAAGCCCTGCCTTATAGGCTGGAGAGGCTAGAGTGTGGCTTGCCAGGAAGAAGTGGAGCAGAACAGCAAAACTTGTTTCATTTTGGCAAATTGACTCTGTGTTAAGGAGGGCTGTGTTAAGGTGAGTTCTGGGCTGAGGCCCCAACAAAGCATTATCAACATTGTAGGGAGCGAATTTACTCTCCCGAACATGCAGAGTTACCACGGGGGGGGGGGGGGGCCTGCCTTAGGTGAGAACAAAGTCTTAGGTAGGACTGTTCTCAGATGATTAGTTCTCATGGTTCTCAAGTGCTGGAGAGAGGAGGTGCCACGTGTCATCATGGTGGATGGAGGTGAATGCTTAGTTATGACCCACTTTACCCAAATAGTCACATAAAGACCCCAAATCTCAAACTGCATTTTTATTATTTTTTAATAAACTTTATTCTATATTACAAATAGTTTTTTTTGTTCTGAACTGCAAAATAGGAATGCCTTATATTTACATACACAGGTATACAATTAATTATAACAAAGGTACAGAAGCTTGCCTTTACCAAGTTACAGCTGGGCTCCAATTTAAATAGCATAGGTTTTCTTTTAAAAACTTTTTAAAATTTTTTTTTTTTAAATCTTACTAGGATACTTTTCTTTAAAAATCAAAACCAGAAGACCCTCTTTTTGTTCAGAGACCCCATTCACCTGTCCTAGAGGCTCAGGGTAACACTGTTGTCTAAAGGTATATTTTGCTTTCTTCTTTCGAAGGGTCCGTATTCAAGGTGAGAGTTTGGGAACAGGAGTGGAGCTCGCTGGAAAGGGGTTAAAAGCCGGGAGGAGGGCAGGGATATCTGTCCTACCGCTTTCACTCAGTGGCCTCTGCAGCTTCTTAACCCATCCCTGCACCTATTTCTACTTCCTCCTTCTTTGCCCTCTTAGCATTTGGGGCTTAATTCAGGGTACTCTGACCAAGCCAGGACCCCCGCTCTCTCCCACACCTCAGTTTCTGGAGCCATTGTCTTTTGTGGTACCTGGAATTGCTGGTTGCTATGGTAACTTCACAGGACCCTGCTGGAATAGACAGAGGCTGTTCCCTACACGCTGAGTGGGGAGGAAGGCTACATTTCCCCTTCCCTTTTCAGGCCTGGAGACCTGGTTTCTTCTCAGAGCAGCCAACCCAGGACTAAGCTAAAAGGTCACACATCCCAAGGACATCAGTCCCAGGCAGGGAGGGCTGTGGGGAGGGTCATCCATTCTCAAGCCATGTCATTGGTTTCCAAATGGAAACAAGATTCTTTGAGATAAACTAGTTTTTGTTTTTAAAGAATGGAAGGTTTCATAAGCCAACGAGCTGACCAGAATGCCTGGGAAGGGGCTGGCGGTTAGATGAGAACACATAGCCAGTCTTTACCTCTCACTCTCCGACGGAAGTGACCTTTGCCCAGGAACATTCCTCAGGTCTGTTTGCTGAAGTGTTCTCTGCTTCAGAGTGTCTTTTGGGGTGTTGTTGTCTGTACCTTCCGTTTGCTGAACCCTTCCAACATGTGCCTGACTCTTGAGTTTAAAGATACAAAAGAAACAGATAGAAGAGACAGAAACTGGCTGGGTGACTCTCCACTTGCTTTTGTGGCATTGGGGACGGGGAGTTTGGGTCTCCCCAAACTGAGCTTCAGTGATGTTTAAAGGAAGCTGAGAAACATAGGAAGGATTCATCAATTCCAGAGATAGCCCAGAGAGCCAGGACTAGATAGGAGCCCAAGGCGAGGGAGGAGGGGGAAGAGAGGAGGGAGGCGGGACTCCTCGGCCAAAGACCCCACCACTTAGAGCCCTGGCCACCTCTTCTAGGAGCTCAACATAACATTCTCTTCACTCCTCCGGAACTGTATTTTTTTTTTTTTCTGCTCAGCTTTCTCATAGCCTTCAGTCTATTCAAGGGATTCCAAAGGGATGCTAATGAAGACGGTCTGTCTTTACAATCGAAAGACTGAAATACTTTTAAAACCTTGAATGTTCCCTCTAATGAAAGCAATAATATCGAAGAGCAATATCTTGCAGTAAAACAAAAGCTCTCTCCTAATATTTAAAACATTTTCTGCAGTAATTGTTTTCTAAATGGGAGAAATGTTGTGGCCCTACAGAGCACTAGGAGAAACACAGGCCTCAGCCTCTTTCGGGAGTTGCCCCTTTACCATCACCTAAAATGGTACCTTAGCTGCCCACATAGAATGAAGATTGAAGCATGAGACGGTTCCATGCAGAGTGCTCTGGGGTGAATCTGCCAGAGATAGGAGCGGTGGGCTGTCTGTCAAAGGGGCAGGGAAGCATGAGGAGGAGATTAGCCCCCACGAGGATGCTTCCCTTGGCATGCTCACACTTCACATGGGGGGATTTCGGGACCCTTTTCTCTACTAATGGGGAGGCCTTCTTGCTCACTCCTACCTTTAAGCTTACTTCATTTGCTTAGATGTCACTGGAAGAGTTTAAGAATTCGGCTTAACTTCTCTCAATCATATTACACCCACAACTACGCTTTGTCATTGCTTTCTGTATCTTAAGTGCGCAAAAGAAATAGTGAACTACAAACTCCCACATCTTTTTTCCAAAGGGGAGGGGCTATATAGTCAGGACCCCCTTGTCCCGAAAGGATGGGTGGAGGCTCTTGATGTGGTCAAGGAACATGGAGGAAAGGCCAAAGAAGAGCCGAGGCACCCAACCACCTCAACAGGGTCACCTTGGTTCACTCACAGAAATGCTCCTGAACTCCCAGCTCCCTTGGGGAGCTAGCTGGGACTGTGACTCGGTACTGCCCTTGGAAAGAAATCAGCTGCTGCTGATGTCCCTATGTCAATTGTCTCTTGCCTTCTGGGGCTCTCTGTGAAAAGAGGGAAATTTTATTCCTGATTACAGGAGCATTGGCCTTTCTCAAGAGGAAACATTTAGTTTTTGTCTGGTAAAGCCAAAGGCAGAGAGTCCCAGGATATAAGATAGAAAGGAGGCTTTCCTATTTATGTCAAAATGAGAGGTACTAAGGCCAGGATGGACTGCATTAGCCTTACCCAGGGTCCTAGAAAGTGTGGCAGAGCTTTGCATCTTGGAGATCATTTGGGATGCCATTGCTTGCGACTCTGCTAATGAAGAACTTACAGGATATTGGCTGGAGGAGAGGAAGCCCTATCATTCAATGGAAACAGCCCAAGCTAGGGTGGGACAGCACTCAACTCTAATGGACTGAAGGACTGAATGACTGCTCTATCGGAATCAGTACTTGGCCTTTGTACAGAGGATCAAGGAGGAACAGGAAAGAAGCTGGCTGCCAGAGTGGGATACAGTCAGGAGACAGATATACACATCAGGATGGGAGTGTGGGTGTGGCACACGAGCACCATGGACCTTTGGGATGGAATGTTAGGGTGGTGGATGTGCTGGGCATTATATCTACATTAACCCAGTGGATGTAGGACCTGAGCCTGTGAGCATAGAACGACTTTGTTAGCAACTCTGGCTTCCTTGGGATCATCTGGGATGCTCTGCTTTGAGCTTCAGGATTCATTACAATCATTTCACTTTCCTAATGTGGCCCCACTCAGGTACCCATCCTGAGCTTACTCCCAACATGGAGGCTCCAGCGGCTGGCTCTGGCCATGCATATTGCACCAGGTTGCAAAGTACCTTGGTCTGGGGGTTTCTCTGTTTATCTTCTGTCCCCAAGTTTAAAACTGTATTGAAAGAAGAAGGCAAGAAAGTATTTTCCTGAGGAAGTAACTGACACAGAAGCTAACGACTTCATGGCACTAAGAAACATTCCAGTGTCTCCTTACAGGGAAGGATGAAGACATGACCAGACCACGCCCACACCTAGAGAGACATATGCCACAGAGAAGTAACCAGACATCAGATACCTTCCCAGGTTTCTTCTCCACATTCTTTTTTTTTAAGGACCACATCAAACTCCCTGCTTCCCGCTAGTCTTCTCCCTTCAAGGTTCAAATCCTCACTTGGTCAATCATTTTAGATATGTGATCAGTACCATTTTGACCAGTGGTGTCATGAGCCAGAGTATACAGAGGGGAGGTGACAGCGGATACCTACTCCCCCACAAATACCCTCTGAACAAACTCCAAGAGATAAATAAAGGTTTCTCCTTCAACAGATCTGCAAAGCCCCACAAGTGAACTCTGGACAGAGAGCTAGGCACCACTATGGCCTATGTCCACTCTCTCTGAATTTGTTCTCTGGGCGCTCACAGACCATGGGATCTCTCTAGCTGTTAGGACCCCAAGGGGAAGTTGGGAAGAAATATCTGGGAGGACGAGACAGATTTTGGACAATGTTGCCTAACCTTGCTTTTAAATGTATTATACTTAATAAAAATCAAATGGAAAGCACAAGTAAACAAACAAATAGCAAAGGGAAAGTGTTTTATAAGCAAGATGGACCTTGATTTCTGACTCCCCAAGCAGGGGACTGCCTATGAAATGCCAGAAAGAACCCACATCACCAATTAAAGTAAAATAATCTGCCCAAAGCCCTTCTCAAGAGAAACAAGAAGACCCAGGAAACCCAGGCAAGACGGTCCTCGCCTCTTTCTTCCTGATATGTGTATTTCTCTGAGGTGTTTGAAGTTTGCTTATTAACAAAAGTAAGGGGGAGAAAATTCTGTACCGACAAAATAATATAACAGTAAAATCATCCAGAAAAGAAAAAAAAATCAGCAAAGCCATAGTAACAGTCTCTTTTTTTTCACTTGTTCATTTTTCTCTAACTGTGCAAAACTTAAAATCAAAGCACACTCATCCATGCATCTACTCACACACACAGCTTCCATCCTGCAAATCTGTGTTAAATATGTTTGTGTCTTTTCTTCTCCCCAACCCTTCCTATGTGCAAAAATACCTTCTCAGCTGAGGTGCTCCTCAGCCTCATCTCTACATACACCTCAAAGCCTGCCAGGTCACGTGACCTCACGGAAGAAAAACAATACTCAGTGATAGAAATTCTACATGTCTCCACCTGGCCCTCGATTTGCCCAAGACTTTGGTGGTTTGTTTTCTTTTCATCATCCCTTCCCTGCTTCCAAAGCATCTTTCCCCAGACTTTTCTTCCTGTTTCCTACATTGTTGTGTCTTTGCCATTTTGTCCAAGCAATGTTGCATGGTGCCTCCTGCTCTGGCTTGCCAAAGTTCAGCCTTGGCAGGTGACATCCTTAATTCCTATGGATAGAATAATGCTCTTACCACACACACTAACATTCAGTGACGTATACTGACACTGATGGATGGACAGATGAGCCAGGGGACAGAGAAGAAGACTATCTCAACATCGTCCTATATGTGACAAGTAATCTTTCCATGCTTCCTGCAGATTCCTGGGTGCCTCCCTCAACCCTGTACTCTCATATGCAAAGGGACTCATGTCCTTTAAGGTGCAGCATGACACATTGACTTGGCTTCAAATGGTATAGCTCTTTCTCCATGTGAGGCGCATTTTGAGTGATGGCAAGAAATGACATGTGATGCACGGAGATGGAGGAAGGCAAGGATGTGGAATGCTGTTAACACCACCATCTCCAATGCCTCTCTTGTCTCCGTGAGTGCTGGACAACAAACCCGATCTGCCAAAAGAGATTCTTGCTTATGGTAGAGACGGGACCATTCACTAAGAAATGTTCAAGATCGCAGATTCCCACTAGTAGACCACATCTTGTCATAACCGCTTGTTACATTTCTGAACACACATTTGCCTGACTGGCTAACACAAAATGACAAATCTATGGATGGAAAAACATGATGGAAAGATAAGTGCCAAGGTCATGACTAGTGGTATGCACTTTTCTCTGTATCCAACCAGCTCCTTCACTCGGCTTTCCAGTCCCTTGGTAGCTGGAGCTGGCTGGCATCTTGCTTTGTCATGGTGAGGCTGTGCTTAAGTATGCTTTCTCCAATGAAGACTTCAAAAGGGATGAAGAAGAAGAACCACCAAAGAGACAGCTGATATGTTGATGAAACAGTTCCCACAGAGGTCTGGAAAGTCCAGTGACAAAGTCATCTGCATAGCAATGGTACCAGATTCTGCAGGAGGGACAGGGGCTGGGCTGTCTGCCCTGGCCTTCTATGGCGTTCTCAAAGACAGTGGGGAATGGAGCCTTGGAGACGGCTGGAGGTAGAATCTCCTAGATGCACTCTGCATTTCACTGTGAGCTTTGATGATAGTGATGAAGGAGCATAGAGATGCCTTCTCTAGACAACACATGAGGCTCTGGCAATGGACCTTTGACTATGGTCAGGATGCATTTGAACTTGGGGGTGAATAGAGAACAATAAATGTTGCTTCTGGCGTAGATGATACTCTCTTTCCTTTTCTCTCTCTTTCTCTCTGTGTTACATTTCTGCTATTAGGAACCAGATTAGATGATGTAGGAACATCTTCATGGTGGGATGTAACTGTTAGCATTCCCCTGTCTGAATTTTCACAAGGGGAGAAAGGTCTGTATGGATACTTGGAGGCCTCCAAGGATATTGGAAGGAGACGGAAGGCTGCTGAACACCAAACAGGTAGGCAGCAGCTCCTGAGAGAGCATCTTTAAACTTCCACTGGTTCCTACTCCAACATCTATAGGAGGCAAGGCCTTTTTCTCACAGTTACAAAGCACCCAGGCCACTGTCTGGCCCCTTGCTGTTGAGTGTGTGGAAAGGGAGATCCGAGTGATGTCTCCTACTTCAGATAATACTGAGCTCACAGTTGCTTCCTGAAGCCAGGTTTTGAACCATAGTGGGGATTCTCAACGCAGAAGGTGAAGTAGCAGCATACAAATGTTCTCCATCCTCAGCTCCTCATCCTTATTTGAGCCCTGCCGCTGATGCATGGGGCCAGGAGCAGCTGAGAGGGAGAGTCTCACAATGATATCTTCTGGTCAGGTCTCTCACCATGGGCCTGGCCATCCCTGGACTGACCAAGGGTCAGTGACGTGGTCCAATTACTGGCAGAGCAACTGAAAGAGATGGGTCTCCGGAAAGAGGCAGAGACAGAAGAGGGAGAGAGAAACCAAAGGAGAGACGGGCGATGCTGCTCGGGGGTTGCTGCTGATGCCTGTTGGAACTTGCACTTGGTAAAGATGATAATCTAGACTGAGGCACGGCTTGGTGTGTCCCTCCCTCCAGGATGGTCCTGGAAGGACAGTTCTCAGCTGTCTAAGCTCATGAGGGTTATGACTTGTTCTAGTTTGTAAGCCAGTTTCTGTTTTCCACACTGGTCATCATGGTCCAGGGGTCCAAGGATCTGCAGAAGGATCAAAAATGGAAGATTAGTAGTCTGCGTATGTGTGCCCATGTTTCTTAGGGTATATAAAGAGAGAGATGGCACTGCCATGTCATTAATGGGCCTGCTGTGATTGACACTGCTTTGAAAGTAAACATCCTGAGTGATGGATAAGGAGAGGTGGGAAATGTATGGCACCCCATGTCACCAGCAGGACACCAACACCATAACTGTGTACACAGATACATGTCATTGTCTGTGAGAGACAACTGTCAGGAAAAGAAGCTTTGCTGAAGATGCCTATACAGAGCAGCTACTGTCTCCTCAATCCAGAGAGCTCCACAGCCAGTGCAGAAGTGGGATGCTGAGGGTTGCACAATGTGCTTTTCTGATATTAGCAAGTCCTGCCTTTCCTTCCAATATAAGGAGCTTCTCCAGAAGCTCTACATTTAGAAAGCCAGTTAACTTTATCTGTTAAAATCCAAATCTGTTAATATCCCTGATATAAGTTGCATATGCCTTCCATCCCTACTCTATAGGGCACATAGTGACTAAGGTCTCTCCAACCCATGTCTAAGGTCAGGCAATTGGTAGATGACAATGATGTGTGCTTGTGGTGTTTGTAGAAAAGTTTCTGGGATTTTTCCAGAGGTTGCTAGACACGCCAGAATGAGTCATGACTCTGCCAGTTGCCAGCCTGGTAATCTGGGGTGAAATGTAATCTTTCTGAAGGATCATGCTTCATTTTCTAGAATCTACCTCTGCTTTGCTTAGGTCCAGTGGATAAGATCAGGTCACACACATGAACATCCTAGGCACAATGCCTGCCCCACAGGAGGTACCAGACAAGCAGGGAGGGATGTTCTCTGGTCTGAGGGCAGGGATGAGGGTTGGAGAAAAAAGAATGGTGGCTGAGCTTAGAAAAACTTGGAGTCTCCTTGGGCTTTGGATTTTATGACTAATTAATGTTTATTTAATTGGTGACATCATGCCAGAACTGCCTACTGAGCTGGCCGGGAACTGTCCTTTACTGCTGTGATACTAAAAGTAGACAAGTGTTCTCTTAGGCAAAGGGATGATCCTTTCCAAGATAAAATGGGAGACTTATATTATTGTATTACGGAACATCTTTATTAGCTCTACTACCACAAACAGGAATACTTTTCCCTGGACCATAACTGGTCTGCAAACTGATGGTAGCAATCTCTTCCCTAAGGGAGTCACCACCACTTTCTGTTAAACTGAGAGTCATTTAATATGTTGTTCATGACCTGAAGGACACTGGGATCTGGAACTGCCGGGGTCCTTTAACAGAGTTCTTAAACTTTTCTGGGAGACAAAGCTGTAAGGAACAAAAGATTCTGGGCACTGGCTTTCGCTCTTGGTATTGTAAGGCTTTCTATGCTGTGCTTGGATGCAGAGATGCTGGATCACAAATCACTTATGTCTATACCTACAGGGCTAAGCCACACTCACAGCATCTTTATGGTAACCAGAATGAAGGCAGAATCTAGAGTGGCCATTACCCAGGTGGTATCTAACAACGAAAGAACCCAACAATGAAAAAATATGTGCTTTCCATTCCTAGTCTCTTCTGGCTTTGTTTCTTCTCTTCCATTCCATTCTTGTCTAGTCTGTCCATCTATTCCAACCCATTCTTCTGTTCCACTTGACCCCAACCTGTTCCACTCTGTTTCTCTTCTGCTCTTGTCTGTTCTCCACAGGATGCCATAATACACTGTATCATCCATAAATGTGGGAAGGTCTTGCTCAAAGAGAATTAGATCAGAGAGGAAGCTGAAAAGAATTTAAAGGCAATAATGGAGAAAGAATAGGCTAGGTCTGGTAGGGAGGGCACACTGTTCCTAGAAACTCTAGAAGGCTGAGGTAGGAGGCAAGTTCAAGGCCAGGCTGGGGCCTAGGGGTACAAAGTGAACTCATGATTAATCTGGCTAATTTATGAAGAGTATCTCAAAATGAAAACAGGTAGAACTCTTATCTAGCACATGGGATTCCTTGGATTCAGTCCCAGAGCAAGAGGTGGAGAGGAATAAAAGAAACAGATTTCTATATCTGAGAAGACTGGGAGTTGGTACAGATATAAAGAGCGAATCATCCTCAGTGTCCATTTCAGCTCCATGATGCTGTCCTAGGTCTGGCTGGTAGAATTTCCCTAACAGAGGCATGGAGGTGAGGAGGCATCTGTGAGGCTGCTTCTGTGAAGCATTGAGGCATGCCCCTCATCTCTGCCTCTACAGGCCCTGGCAAAGCTTACCTCCTCACTGTATTTGCCCACGTAGGAGAAGATCTCTGAGAGTGCACTCATTGTGTTGAACTCATTCATGTGCATCCGTGACTGCTCCGCCAGGTATGCATTCATGTCCTGGTCACTGATTGCTGGCATCTTCCCAATGTCTGAGTAGTATCTGTGAGGGGCAGGAGACATAGAAGAGCTGGAATCTATATATAGAGTACAGGAGCCATGGAAGCTCCAAGCAGTGAGAGCCCATGCTGTGACCACTTAGGGATCATAGTAATGTCCCATCTGGGCTTCCATCCACAGCCAGGGACAGACAGCTCTCTGCAGTTCTGACAAAGAAGGTACAGAGGAAAGGGTATGGGAGGGTGGATAGAGAAGAACCAATAGTCAGAGTGCTTCTGCCTAGAGCATCTACTTGGTTCTCGGCGCCTAGCACAGGGCTCCAGCTTGCTTCGTGCCTCTCCAGCAGGGCTGGAGGGTTCTTCTGCATAGCTGCTCTTCCCTGATGGCCTGTACTCTCTGGGGGTTAGGAGAGAGAGAGGGGTGGAGGATGCTGGGAGAGAGAGGCTGGCAGAAGGCAATCAGTCACTGTCACTTGCAGCTGTGCACCGCTGTCAACTGGTTAATTAGATGCCAGCATTTACATTTTTAATTTCTGCAATTTGACATTTTATGCACCAGACCTCCACGTTCCCCGCCAGAGGAAAGCCACACAGTTTCCTAATGAGGGAATGAGAGGTCTCCGTACCCCTAACATGGTCACTTTTTCACCCTCTACAATGTGCTTTGGGGTTGTAGGTAGCCGAAAAGAGAAGGGACAACTGGAAAGATGGAGAGTCACTGGCAAGTCAAGAAGCATTGCAGTTGCTGGCCCATGTAACACCAAGTCCCTGGGCTGTGGGCCTGAGGCCAGCAGCATGAGGAACGAGGATGGGGAAAGGAAGTGGGGGTTTCGGGGAAGGGACAAGGTAGGGCAGGTGAGGTTCCAGCATGCTGTTTAAGGAGAGAAACTACTTCAAGGTTACATAAGTACTGGTGGCAGTGATGAGCCCCCAGCGCTCCGAGGACTCAAGCTTCCTTCACAGGGTGAACCCCATACTGTCCTCCAGACCCTGCCCTGTGTCTTTCTCAGCCTCTGTCCCTTCCTGCTCTGACAAGGTACTTATGCCCCATCCCCATGACACTTCCCTGATGTCTGCCTGTCCCCAACAGTGCCCAGCACTTGGGCGGCAGGCTGTCAGCAATGGCTTTTGGCTTCTCCACCCATCAGCTCCAGGCCTACAGTGAATGACAGCTCAATTTGACGTCAACATCTCAGGCAGGCAAAGGCTGAGATGGCTGTTTGCCATGGGCCACAGACAGCTGGGATTACTACTGAGTTCTCAGGGAAGAAGAGGTAAGGAGAAGACATTTGGTCTCTGGCTAGGAAAGAGGGATAGTCAGAGGGAAATGCCTATGACCTCAGAGACCCATTCCCTGAAGCAGACACAGTGCCCACTGCTTGGTGAGTGGATCCTGCTGTGGCTGGCAAGGAGGTCCTTGGCCTGCTGTCTAGGCAAGAGTAAGGTAAGGGCTGAATGATGAGGCCTTTCAGGAAGCAGCTAGAGGACATTTAAAAGCCATGCTGCCTTTACTTTCTGGCTTTCACAGCGTTCTCTCCCATCCCCTTCCTGTACTCAGAAACCCACAGAACTCACATGCTTGACCTGCTACATTTTGGTCCCTTTACCCTAGAAGACCACCATCTTCTTTTCAAGGTGGTCTCTACCCTAAATCTCCCATCTCAGTGCTTCAATACACAGGTTCTGGGGAGTTAGTGACTGACGCTCTAGGTAGTAAAGGTCCAGGAGGTGTCTCCCTTAATAGCCATGAATAAATCATATCTGAATCTAATAAATGCCAACACTCCATTTTACAGCAGAGGAGCAGAGGTTTCACTGATGGGTCCCGACCTTGTCATTGCCAAGGAGATTTGTGCCACCGTGCCTTCATGAAACCTGTAACTACTAAGGCAGATAGGTTTGCCAAGGAGAAGTTCTTTTTGCATCCCTATTCCTGAGATGCACAGGTAATATTTTCTCTGGCTTTCAGCACTATGGCCAGCAGCTCACAGAACATGGCTATGTCCAAAGCTTTTGTCCGGACGGTTCTCTGTCATCCATCTGTAGAAAACCAGAGCCTCTGGACAGGATGGAAAACTCAGGTTCCCACAGAGAGGACATAACTGTCAACAGAAGTGAAGGCCCCTGCTGTTCCTGTTACCTGGTGTGAAACTGTCAGGCTTCTTAGAAATGTACAGGCTCCTACTGCTGCCTTCACGGTCCCTGATGGGCATGGTAGCCTAGGCTAGAGATCATTGTCTGCACAGTGAAAGCTTCTTTTCCATGCCAGAAGCAGAAGATGCTCAACATCTGTCTTTTGCAATAGTTTGTCTCCTGCTGGGTGCTTGAGTAATATATTTCTCCAAAGAGAATATTTAGGCAGAATTCATGTGTGTGTGTGGCAGGGGAAAAGATGAGAGAGAGAGAGGTTGGGGAGGGTTGGAAAAGAACAGGGACTGTGACCTTCTCATCTCAAGGTGATGGGTAACATGCTGGCTAGGATGTGCCTTGCAGTCCTCTCTCTGGTGTGACACCAGCACACACACACACCTCATGTGGCCTCATCTCTCCAACTCTTTCCTCTAGTAGACTGGTCTGGACCAGGGAATGTCTGTAGTCCTCTGCTAATCCCCAGGTAGATCAACTATCTGGCCTTATCTTTGAAAGTTTTTTTGGGGGGGTGGGGGATAAGTGGGAGTAGCTATTGGCCTTTCACCTTGTTCTCAGCCCCAGGCTGCCTGCTGCTAAGTGGGTCCACCCTCTATGCAGGGCTTAGATAATACTTCTATACCCTACAGGATTCTGCCCAGCCCACAGCTAGCCAGCCTGCCCCACCCCCAGCCTAACTATGACCCTGCATGGAGTCTTCTTTGCCTTGTATACAATTGCTTCCTTCCCACTCCCGCCAAGCTGGCCTTCTTGCTAGGACCTCAGCTGACATGCCTTATTGATTGTTAAGAATTGCAATAAAGCCCAACAATGAACTTCAAACAAGTGTTCTCATCAGCTGACTGCACACAAAGAGCAGAAAGGTCAGCATTGACCCCTTTCTTGAACTTACAGTGAGGGTTTTCTAAACTTACAGTGAGCCCCCTCTTCAGAGAGGCTCTGAACATCCCTTAGTCCTCTGGCCAGCCCTGGCAACCTGAAAGGCTAGCTGTCATTTGCTTTGAGAAAGAGGGGCTGGACCCCACCCCTGGTCTCAATTCACTCCCCTTGTTGGGCTTTCCATTCTGAGTGGGATGCCAGCCAATGGGGGCCCACATCAGAGCTCATGGAGCTGCTATACAGGGAAAGAGAATTCTTCTGTGCTTATGAATCTGAGTGGGGTGGGTGGAGCGAAATTAGGAGAAAGAAATTAGGGGAAGGTGATGTGGGATGTATTTCTGTTGCTGTGAATTTCATTCGCTAATACAGAGATTGTTTGGGCCTATGGCAGGGCATCTTAGAAGGAGGTAGGAAACCTGAGCATAGACAAACAAGAACGGGGGGTGGAGTCACAAGAGCGGTGATCCAGCTTCCCAAGGTGTAAAGAAATAGGTCAGCCATGAGCCACATGGCAAGACAGATGGATGGAAATAGATAGTTCAGAGAGCTAGCTAGCAATAAGCCCCAGCCATAGGTCAAACAGAATGCAATTAATATTAATTATTATTAATAATAATATTAATTAATGCTTATCTGAGTCATTTTTGAGGGGCTAAGCAGCAGTGGGCAGGTCTGGATCACAGGGCTAAGCTGAACCAGAAACTTCTACCACAGGAAGGGGTCAGGTCCAATGTTTCCCATGTGCCCAATACACCCAGGGTGGAGCCCCCGGATGAGTCAATGTCAGCCTTGCAGATGCATGCATGAAAAGCCAGCTGCCCAGCATCCCCTCTGCTGCTTTACTCTCATCTATACCAAAGCCAGGCATCTTGATGAGCACCGATTGGTAGCCGTATGGCACAGCATCCATTTGGGTTTCTTAGAAGGCATAGCTACATGTTTAAAATTTGTTGTCTTCTTGATGCTATGGTGCATGTCATAGGTGGCATTTAATGCATGGTACACCATGGTGCAGTCCCTAGTGGGCCACCAGCAGCTCTTCTCTACTCAGCTCCTACACACAAAATCTGCACATGATAAATGTTGATAGGGACATGTTGATAGCGACAGCATTGAGGTTCTCCCAAGTTAAAATCCAAGGAAATCAGAAGATCAGAGGGGAATGGAGTGGATATAAACCAAGTATGATATTCATGTAGAAAATGTTGTGATGAATCCCATTACTTTGTATAATAAATGTAAAAAAAAAAATCTTTAAAACAACAACAAAACAAAAATAAAGAAAAGCCAAAGCAAATAAAAGTAGAGTTACTGGTAATGTGATAGGAATGACAGCCAGTCATACGCTTGCTTGGGGAGTCTGGGCTGTTGGGCTCTCTCAGTGAGGTCAGGGCAGCAATCAACAGCTCCGAGGAAAGCAAGAGGCTCTTCTCTCTGCCCTAATTTAATCACAATCAAAGACCCAATAGCATGAGTGAAGGGGGGAAATCTGCAGGGGGATCACCACCACTACCACAGCAAGGTGTGTAGACACAGAAGTGGGGTGGAGGGCTGGCTGGATGAGAAGAGATGCTACAAATGCATGCATTTATACTACGTGTGTGGTCTGTATGTATGTAAATGGGCATGGATGGCATGAAGATATATGTATGTATGCACTTGTGGTTTCATGGATATATAGTGTATACATGTATTCATGGTACCTGTGCATTTATGTAATACTGTGAATGCATGTGTATGCATATGTCTATGCATAAGCAGGGTAGTATGTGCTAAGCATGTATGTATAGTATATGTGTGTATGGTATATGTGGATGTATGCGAACACAAGAGAGGGGGGGAAGAGAGAGTTGGGGAGAAAAGATCAGGGATCACATTTCCTTCTGGGCTAAAAAGATACTGCAGTCACCAAGATCCATGCTGTTCCCTATAGAAATGGGAGTCACAAAGTAAGCTCTGCCAGGTTCTCAGTGCTTGCTTCCATGTGGAGACCAAAGGTTGTGGGTGTCTCAGCTGCAGGATCAGTGACAGGGGTAAACTCTCTGGTCTAGAGTTATGGCCTGCTCTAGTCAGGCACAGGCACCCTCAGGTTTCCACAGGCCATACTCACCTCTCCACCCAGTTCTTGTAGCTGGGAATATCCTTGGCATAGAGCAGCTTGTTGGAAGGGGAATCCTTGCCCAGTCGGTGCTCCGATGTGGAGCAGGAGTCCATGAAGGTCTGGGCCACCACAGAGAGACAGGCATCCGTGATGCTGTTCTTATGGATGTCAAACACAAACTGAGGATTCTTGATCATATTCACCCAAAACCGCAGGGGCAGGCTGTGCGGAGGGAGGGAAGCAGCAGCTGGTTAGGGGTTATGGGAGGGTGGGGTGTAGCCTGATGGAGAAGTCTGAGAAGGAGCAACGGCTAGATTTCACAGAGTTTAAGAACCATCTGTGATGACCATGGAAGGTAAAGGGAACAGGAAGGGATGTGAGTCTATTAAGCATATAGGAAATCAGCAAGATTGGGGGTCTCATCTAGAAATGAACCACTGGAGGGAGTTGAGAAGATGTGATACCCAGTTGCGGTGTGGAGCTATGCATCTTTCTTTTGCCATAGAAGTCGGCCATGTACATTCTTCAAAGCAGACTTAGAGTCTTCATTCCTAGCTGCCTGATGTTGGGATCATCCCTTTGGTGAACTTTAAGGAATCTAGGTGTTATAACCTACTGCTTAGTGGATGATTGGCAGAAGTCATACCCTTGCTTCCTGTCTAGTGCCATAGGCTACTTCCTGCCTGGTGAAGGAACTGGCGCTGAGGGTAGATGTGACCAAGTGATCTTTTAACACTAAGCTGCCATATAGCACCAGCCCCCTTATCTAACCTATAGTGTCCCATCCCTGACCCTCCACCCAGGCTTCCACTCAGTACCTATTGCCTTCCAAAAGCTAGGCTAGCAACAGGAAATACAGTGGCTGTGATACATGCCCTGTCTTCAGGAATCCCTCATTCCAGGTTTGTAAGGAAGACATATGAAGCCAAACGCACACAAATAACACTTCCTGTTGAGAACAGAGAATGTCAGACTGAGCTAGGTGCTAGGTCTACCCAGAGTAGACCATGCAGAGCCTTCTCAGAGGGGACACTTGGTGAATTTGTTCTTCATCACTTGTGTGTGTGTGTGTGTCTGAAGGAGGGGTTATACCAGTGTGTTTGAACATGTGGAGGCTAGAGGTCATCCTTTAGCCTTGTATTTTTAGCTTACAAGGTCTCTTGTTGGCCTCGGGCTCACCCAGTAGTCTAAGTTAACTGGCCAGAAATCTTCAGAGACCTTCTTGCCTCAGTCTCTCCAATGCCAACTTAGAAGTACACACCACCATAACCAGCCTCTTGTGTGCATGTTGGGGATTGAACTGGGGTCTTCATGCATACATGGCAAGCCATCTTCCCAGATCCCCATCTCCCACCTTTTTTTGGAGACAAAAATCTCATGTAACCCAGGCTGTTCTTTATCTTCCTACTATGTAGCTTCCACCTCCCAAGGACTGAGGTTGCAGGTGTGTACCACAACACACAGTTTTATGTGGTGCTGAGGAGCAAACCCAGGCCTCAGACATCCCCAGGCCTATGCTTGATTTATTTTAGAGCACTGTATAGATATATTCCTTGGATGGGCTGCAGGTAGGCAATCGACATACAGGGACAAAGAGGAAAAAATTATGCAATGTGGCCTGGTTCTGCATTCGAGCTATTTGCTAGACAGGAGACTTGCAGAGGGAGGAGCTTCCCAAAGCTTCTTTGGGCTTTGCTCTCCTGCCCATTCTAGCTCGGCACCTCCCACCAGCCCGCCGAGCTGCCCGGAAGGGGGTGGGCAGTACAGCCATGGCTTTCTTCTTTCTCTTTGCCTCCCGCTCTCCCCTGATGTTTTATTGTTGTTTTGGTGGCTATGCTCACGGTTGGTGATAGTGACAGTGCCTGCATGTGTTTGGCTTGCCTCTTAGAACTTAACATCTTTGAATTACTTTCTTTCAAGGCACTGGATACAATATTTTTGCTCTTGTTCTATCTGCCAGCAGCCAGTGTGTATAATAGAAACAACAAACACTGTAAATATAGGAAGACCTGATGTTCACAGATGCCAATCATTCAACAAGCACTTACTAAGTCTCTACAACCAATGCCACATAGGGTTGGGGCAGGCACACTGAGGTTTACCGATATTTGTTCTGTCATTTGCTTCATTCCTGGAAATCCAGGGTAAAAAGAAAATGGAATAACAGCATGTGAATACAGAGGCTCACAGTAGCTTCTCAACCTCCCTATAAGGTGCTTGTGATCTCTGGGCTTGGAACTCTGAATAAGAGATTCAGTTTCTCTCATTCTGTTCCAATCTCCCTGTGTTTCCCTAATCCCACTCAGAGTGGAGGTGCTGGGAACCCACATGGCTGCGGTAACTGGTTTTCCTTGTTTCTCGACCCAGTGGGGAAGGAAGTGTACCACACAGGAAGCAGAGGCACCACTGAGGTTTCTGCCTAATGAAATATTAGCATGTTATTAACATCAGTGATGATGCTCATCTCTGGATGATTGCAGCCACTCTGGCTAAATGAGAAGGAGTGTCATTTAGCAGAGAACCTGTAGGGGACTGGGGAAGAAGGAGTGTGGGAGGCAGGCAAGTCACACCTGGAGTCAGGAATAAAGAGACAATGCCCTCAGCAGGAACAATGAGCTCTAGTCCCACAGGCAGAGCGTATCATTCCTGGCTGCATCTTGTCCAAGGTACCAGGGGATCAGGGCAGGGGCAGGAGACACCCTAGGAAAACTTGAAGCTGTTGTTCTTTCTACAGTAAGTGGGATATGCTAAATTCCTGAGTGTTCCATTGCCCAGTCCATGTCTCTATCCAGCACCTAAGACCTCGGGATGAACCAGAAAGGAGGCTGGCACCTAGGGGTGACTTGCAAAATCATGTTTCCCTGGCCAACACCAGTAGGGCTTGGTGAAGCACCTGCTCCGTGTGAAGGTGGCTGACACTAGGTAAAGATTGGTTGTTAGAGGGATGTAGACTCACAGGTACTGCCTCTCAGAGTCCTCCCAAGAGACACACTGACAGGACTTGAGAGGAGAAAGCCACCTTGACAGAGTGGCTGCACAGAATGGAGGCCAGATTCTAGGGCCCTGCATGAGAGGGATGCTAAGGACCCTGCTGCACGGGCTGAGCCTCTTTTTGGGCTAGTGGTCCTCCGAAAGTGGAAGAGGAGAACCCACACAGGAGAATAACACTGATGCCCCAGGCTGACTTCTGGCTCCTCTGTTTTCAGGTCTGGGCCCCTGAATGGGCAACTGGGTGAGTGCTTGTGCCCTGGCACATTGCCAATCCTAGTTTATAGTACTGAAACCACACCTTTTCCAAGGAAAAAGCTTGGAAGAATGGCCTGGAAAGGGAACCATATAAAGGTAACAGGGATTCTAGAGCAAACATCAGCTAGCTCTGCCACAGGTAAAACTCTCAAGCAGGCTCTCACTGCCCACATCTCATCAATATTTACTGGGCCCCATTTCCTTCAGGTTCTGCATCCTGTGTTGAATACTGATGCTTGGCCTTGTGACTTCAACCTCATATGAAATACTCACTATATACAGATGGCAGGGAGGATACTGTGCATTCAAAGGAGAAAGGGGACCACAATGGAGATTTTTAGAGTGTTGTCAGTGGTTAGAAAATCCTGTGGCCTCCAGGGAACACAAAATTATTCTTAGAAGCTTTTGAAAAGGAGTTTGGAGAAGGAAAAGATAGGCTTATTGGGTGGAATTGGAGTCCAGGCGCCATCTGTGTGTGCCTCAAAACCCTACTGACAAGACTTTATGAAATGCTGTTACTCAGTGTTCCTGTTCAGCTCATGCATTTTTCTGCTAGTGTTTGTCCATGTATGTAAACAACTGTCTTATTGCATATTCACATCTGCCAGCTTTACTGAGGACAGGGATCCTGTCTCACTAGTCTAAGATTTTCAGTGTTGGACACATTGTCCCACACCCAGAAAGTAGCTGGATGTGACAGGGGTGTGGCTATGATAGCATATATTATCTTTTGCTTATTGAATTAGTATAGTTTGTTGACTGACTAACTAACGTACAAACACAGATTGGAGAGGGTGGAAGGGAAGAGATGGGAAGAGAAGAGACCGGGGTTGAGTGGAAACCCTGCTAGGAGGTAGACAGTAGCCAGGTTCTCTCCAGAAAACCTGCCTCCCTGATGCAGGCCTGGGTGGGCAGGTCACTGGCCTCTTCAGATGTACCCTTCCACCCCTAACTCACTCACCAGTTGCTTTTCCAGGTATGACGGACGTGCGGGTCATGGATGCCATGCTTATCAGCCTGCTCATCAAGGAAGTCAAACATGTACTTGATGGCTAGGGGCAGAGCAGAGCCACGGTGGGCTGTACTGAAGATGGTCTCGAACAGGTCATCCACAAACTTCTGCAGTGTGCCCTGGGGAAGGGAATACATTTAGATCCAGCCTCGCCTTGACCACTCTGAGGAAGGGTTTAAAGAGCTACCCTGGGGACAGGGCAAGTGAGGGCAATGCTCCTCCCTCCCTGCTAAGCTAATAAGGGGACACTGTGCATCAGACCTTCTCCCCTTTCACAGGCTGGTCTCTGGCAGTTGTACCTTTCCTCTCTATACAGACCACAGACAGAAGACAGATGACAGAGCCCAAACCACCTTCCTCTGCCAGCTACAGGGTTTGGCTTCACATCTCTGCCAGTGCCACTGAATCACTTTTGGAAATGTTAATGAGCATGCTTGGTCAGAGCTGACAAGTACAATCTGCTGGTTCTGTTTGGCCACTACTCACCCTGGCTAATAACCATCTGGGTCCACAGAGAGACCCAGAGAACCCAGACTCTAAAGAGAAAGGCTAGACTGGTAGACATGGGATAATCCTCAGTATCAGATTAGCAATGGCATCAGCAAAGCTATGGATACAGCTCCAGTTTCTGTCCCTAGAGATGGTCCTTGGCACCACTGGGATTGGGATAGATGTTGCAAGTGTTTGGAACTGGGGAAGAGTGCGAAGGAGGACGAGAATAAAACTTTAGATTGTGGGTGCTTAGGTGTGCCGGGATCTTCTTGGAGTGACAGGTTGAATAGGACCTTGTAGCTCACTCCTAAGGCACCCCAGGCTCATAACAGTGTCTGATGCCAAAAAACAACAAAAGGGGCTGGCACGCACTTAGCAACTATGCTAGCAATTATGTGTATGTGTGGTGTGTGAGCATGCGTGCGTACAGGCGTATGTGCACGTGTGTACGTATATAGGAGCCAGAGGGCAACCTCAAAGTGTTCTTCTCCATCCGTCTCCATGGTTTTGGAGACAGGATTTTTGCTGAACTCAGAGCTCACGATTTGGCTAAACTGACTAGCCAGCAAACCCCAGGCAATCTCCTTTCTCAGCCTCCCCAGCACAAGCAAGGCACTGTGCACAGCTTGTTTTTTTAATGAGGACTTGAGGCTATCACACTTGGGTTCTCATGCGTGTCTAGCAAGCTCCTTAGCGACAGAGCTATCTCCCCAGCCCTCAGCCCCAGTTTTTTCCTGTGACCACACACTCCCTGCACACTGCTCTCAGGCTTCACACCTTTGTGGCCAATAGCCGTGTCAGGTAGATTTCAGACACCATCTTGCTCCCCCGGTCCCCTTCCTTCTGGTCTCCATGGTCATGGTTCTTCACCAGGTGCCACAGCTTGACCCCACTTTCCAGGTCAGGGGTGATCATGGGTGTTCGGGAACGCAGGCTGTCAGGGCTACCTGTGTACCGGATCATGTTTTCTGCCAATGCAAAGAACACAGTCCAGTATGAATCTGTATGGTCCTATACCCAACAACTCAGGATATGCTCCTCTTCCCAGGCAAACTCACTATTGTCTGATCCTTGCAGCCACTGGCTGGCACTGTTACCTTGCCTCCATGTGGCACATTCCCCGAAATCCTTATGTCTTTCCTGCCACCTCCAGGAATTATCTGTAGAGAATTCCACCCACTTAGGCCGCCCTCCTCCTGTACTTGGCATTGAGTCAACCCTTAATTATTCAATTTGTAGAAATGTAAGCTTATACTTCTTTTACACTTTTCCTTGTGCATGCTTTCCAGTCCTGTAGCATGTGTGGCCAATTAGATAGACATGTAAGAACAGGTAGCCTGTCTCCCTTAATGAATCTCAGTCCGGTGACAGCTCAGGACATCTGTTCATCTTTGTCCACCTCAGGCCTGGACCACTTCTAATTTACCTCCTTTGAGTTGTGGTAAATGGGAACTGAACAGGTAGAGAATGAAGTCCTACTGTGCCCATGTGTAACCTATATGTTCATCTCTTTGTCATCCACAATAGCCTGTGATGTTTGTCCTTTTATTTTTTTTTTCTAATCCCTGCTTTACAACAAGGATGTCACTGCTCAAGGTGGTCAGAAAAGACCAGGCCATCTCTGGAGCTTCCACCCTATATCCAGAACCCTCTCTCCACTTCCCTTTCACGCCACTGCATAGGAATAGTGTGACCTTTACCGGTCATTTACCCTCTGTGTTGATGCGTTTTAACTCACCAATGTAAATAATATAGAGAAATAGTAATTATTTAATTCACTATATTATTGTGAACTTGATGTGAGATGCTGGGTAAGACTTGCAGATTGTATGACCTCATGAAGTTAGGCTCTCTCTCTCTCTCTCTCCCTCCCTCTGTGTGTGTGTGTGTGTGTGTGTGTGTGTGTGCATTCATGGAGAGCACGCTTGTACACATATGGAGGTGTCAGAGGTCAACCTTGGTGTTATTTCATAAGTGCCATCTCTCTTGATTTTGAGATGGGCACTCTCACTGGCCAGGAACTCATCATTAGGTGACGCTGGCTGGCCAGTGAATTCAAGGTTTTGCCTATCTCACCCAGAGGTGAGATTACAAGTACACACCACCATGCCTGACATTTTACAGGTGTTCTGGGGATCTAACTTAGATCTCCATGCTTGCACAACAAACTCTTCACCAATCCAGCTATTCTGGGCCCAAAGTTTCTTTTTCCCAACAGATAAAGTACAAGTTTATGCCTCAGTGCTATACTGGAACCATTTATCTCTGTCCCATTCTGCCCTGCAACAGTGGTCAGCTGACCTGATTCTCTACCCAAGCCAATGAGGTCTGTTGACAACACCTGTTCAGGATTCTCCTACAACCCACCCATCACAACTGATGAGCTCTTACCATATTTACTTGCTGAAGTCCTGGAGACTGTGGAGTTGTTCACTGCATTATAGGCTGTCACTTGCTTGGACACTAATGCCACCACAGAACCATCCGGCACCTACAGGGTAAAGGCTTCTAAGGGTCTGACCATGGAAACTCTTATCACCCATTCCAGGAAATAAGGGCAAATTAGGATTATTTGGAGGAATGAGGGACCATTAGCACCTTGCTGGGAACATGGGCTTTGGAGACTGCACCTTTCCCTTTTGGTAAGACAAGACAAAGACCTTAGTACTAGCTACATATGGATTCTATATGGCCAACGTCTGGCAGGAGCTTCTCCTTCACTTCTTTCCGTCCTAGGCTTTCTGGAGCTCATCCAGCCCTAAATACTCAGGAGAGGTCTTCTAAGCAAGGGTCTTCGGGACATTTGCCCACACCCTATAAGGAGCATGCACGTCACCCATCCTATCTCCAAAGAGGCTAGGGGTCTCTGTTTGGGTGACATCAGCTTCCCGTGGGTCACCAAGGATTAGGAACTGCTGGTCAAGAATTCACTGGGGACTTGGCCTCTAACCTTGAGTGGCTGTTCTTTCAGACCTACTTGACCAGCTTCTGGCTTTTGTGGTCAGCTCACCTGGTAGTGGGCTACTGTGTTGAGTCTCTTCCAGTCATTCTCAATCTTGGTGGTGATATCTTCATCCTGGAGGATCGTTCTTGCCCCACTTCCTTGTCGCCACTCTGCAGAGAGAGTGGTGGCAATTTAGAGAGGTCCTCTGGTCCTTCGTGGGAGCATCCTGTGCACTCCATATAAGTATCACACAGCTCCATCTCCAGGACACATTCAGATAGACCAGTGCACACACAAACCCCTCAAGAGGAAGAATTTAGATGTTCTCGAGGCAGAGAGGGCCTAATTCAGTGCACTGAAGTCAAAAGAAAGGAGGAAGGCACATAACATCACCTGTCCTCCCCTGCACCTGTTTGCTGTGAGCGCCCACAACATCAAGAAGCGCTGTGCAGTATACATAGGATGAATAAACTAAGAACTCAACAGAACACAATATGTTCAGCAGAGCATTGGCAAATATAGGTGGCACCATCCTGGCAGCTCCGCTCACCGACTGTACTGGAAAGGCCCTGTGCAAATGAAATCTATGTTGCAGGTATTTGTCCGTTGTAACCCTTCACCTTCTCCCTCTTTCAGGAAGAGGTGGGGGCACCCTGAGATGAGGACTGGGTGAAAAAGTGTGCAGACCATTTTTATATCCCCTAACTCTCATCTCCACAAAACGGATGTGGTTATCATTCATCATGGAATCTAGGCAGCATTTAATTATAGTAATACACATACATATGTACATACATACATATTAAATGCCTACCTCCTTGTCCCCCACTGCAGCATCTATACCCCAGGGCTTTGCTGATGGATCACACAGCCTGCTTCTCATCAGCTGAAAACCTCTGTCCTTTTTAGCACAAATCACACATGAAAGGAAAAAAAATGACGACCTTGAAATACACATGTGGTCATGTATGTGCATGGCAGCTCTTCTACATATGCTCTCACACATGTGTACACACACAGAGATACCATTTTTGTAAGCACACACACAGAAGGAATTACAGTCTCCTAAAGTCAAACAGAACATGTGTCCTGGCTAAGAAGCTGCTGGTCTGGCGTCCAGGCGCCCAGACAGTGCTTCCTTTCTGGCTTGCAGCTGCTGGCATTTCTGAGTTGTGTGGAGCACTCTGGGCTTGTTCAGAGTGCATGTAAATAGATGAAGGCATCACCATGCCTGGCCTGCCAGAGTTTTTTCCTATGGGCCCCAGAAACTCATGTGTTTCCCTCCTGCCAAGGCTGTGCCTCCCTTCTGGCCCCATCTGAGGCACAGAAAATTCTATTTCTTCCTACATTGTGCGTGCTGTGGTTAGAACTGTTGACTCCATGAAGCATGGAATCCAGGCCCAGAGGGGAAGCATCTTGCTCAGAGGGAGAAGCAGAGGGGCTCCTGATATCTGAGCCCAGCCTTGCTTTTACCAGGGCTTTACTCATGCCCAGCTTGGCACCAAGCTAAGACTCAAAAGAATGGGTGAAGTACAGCCTGCTTGCTCACTGGAGTGGAAAAGTCACTGGGGATGCCTGCCTCTGAGGTATATAGACAGCCTTGATGGACTAGCTCTTGGTGATAGGGGCCTGGGGCTAGAAGGGTGATGTGCAGGAGGGGAGTACTCTGTGAAGCACCCCATGGCCCATGTGTTCATCTGTCACTTGGTTCCCCTGCTTCTTTTTGTTTTGCTTTTTAAATTCTCCATGGTTCTGCAAGATCTCATGCCAGAGGAAGAGGAATCACTATTTTGGTCAAGCAGCCGATTCTCAGTGCAGTGGGCCCAAATGAAGACCAGCCAGGCTAAGGAACATGGTAGTGGGTATTTTTATCTTGTGTTTACAGGGTGAATGATGCCTGGTATAGTCAGAAGCTGTATGAATGGCATGGGTAACCACTCAAGGCACATCACAGAGGGTGGTCAGCATTCTGCGCTTTTACCTATCATCTGGGCTGGAGAAGGTACTCCCTATGGTCTAGCTCCCAGCCCTCAAGCATACTGGTACCCTTTCTAGTAAAGCTACAACAGTCTCAGTGGCATCTGAACAATGACAACAAGCTACTGATTCTTGGTCTCAGGGCAGAATTTCCACTGCAAAAGTTCCCACCTACCCCCCCGCAACCTCAAAATTGTGTAATGCACAGCCTGTGCAGACATATTAGCAGCAGTGGTTGTGAGTCTTTTCCAGTAATTATGTAAGCAAATGGGAGTCAGTCTGTTTCCATGCCCCCATTCAAAAAAGTAGGGCAGAAAAAGGTCGTGTCTCTCCAGGGGCACAGACTGTCCTTGGAGTAAGACATGGATGATGCTAGATGCCAACCAGCAGGGCTCACATGGTGCACAGGACAGGAAGCACTTGACAAATATTCACCCAGTGAATGAAAAAAGGACCAAACAAGCAAATGGAGAAAGGGCACCTGTGACTTGGTAATGGTTGCCTGTTTTATAATCAGTAAAAGGAGGACCTCACATTTGTATGTGGCCATCCATTGGCGATGGATAGTGACAGGCAGCTGGAGGAATGTGAGCTGTAACTAGCAACTTGGGAAAAAGGATTATGGGAATTGAGAAATGTGAGCTGGTCTTTGATTGTTGTCCCACATCCCACCAATATTATAACTAGGAAAATGAAAAACAGGTCAGTTGAGGAAGTCATACACAGAGGCCATCATGCCAGGCCACTTTTTACTGTACTGGCCAGCTGAGTTCACACCCAGGGATCTTCAGAGACTCTCCCTTTGGGGTCACTCAATGTTCACATAAGGAGCCTCTGTGCTCTGGGTTTTCTTGGGCAGAGAATCAGTGTGGACACAGCTCAGGCACTGCCACCTAAGGACAGCTATGTGCTGTGTGCTGGAAGGAGGAAGGGAAAGAAAGAATCTACCTTTAAACTAAAAAGCAACTACTAGGCAGTAGTAGGGTTTTTTTTCTCTTTGGGGGGCCTGGCATTGAGCTCCCAAATAAATACTAGAGGCTTACTTTTACTTGTGAATGCCTGGTCTTAGCTTCACTTCTTTCTAGCTGGAGAGATGGCTCAGTGGTTACGAGCATTGACTGCTCTTCCAGAGGACCCGGGTTCGATTCCCAGCATCCACAAGGCAGCCAACAACTGTCTGTAATTCCAAGATCTGACACCCTTACACAGTTATACATGCAGGCGAAACACCAACTCACATCAAATAAAAATAAATATCCCATTTACCTTTTGCGTCTGGGATTTTCCCATTCTCTATTCTATATATATTTCTTTCCTTCTTACTCCATGGATGGCTGGGTGGCTGGGTGGCTGGGTGGCTGGGTGGCTG